>KZ308398.1:729351-752462 GCA_000376725.2 Ladona fulva
TTAAAAAACTCGGCTTCGTAAAGAGAATAGTCGGTCGGAGCGACGAAAAAGTTCGCGAGCGATGTTATCTTGCGTTAGTCAGACCTCATCTTGAGTATGCGTGTAGTGTATGGGACCCTGCCGATAAGTGTTGTATTAAAGAATTAGAAAAGGTTCAGCGAAAGGCGATACGTTTTGTAAAGAATTGCTACAATAAATCAGTGAGCTTCACTCAGATGCTACAGGACACAAAATGGGAATCATTGAAAGTTAGAAGAGTTCAACAAAGGTTTAATTTACTGGATAAATTCAGAGAAAGCACGTTTAGAGATGATGTAGCGGATATAATGCGTTCACCATGCCGTTCCGATAATGCGAGAAAGATCAGAGAAAAAGATGCCAGAACCAAGAGATTCAAGAACTCATTCTTTCCGCGAACGATACGCGAAAATAGTCGATTAAGGAAATAGAGTCATGGTGCATGCACCCCCTGCCACACGCCGAAAGGAGGCTTTCAGGGTAAAAACATAGACATAGACAATACTTATAATGCATTAATGTTCCACATGCTCTCTATCTTGAATGAAAGAGACTGATTATCAAGATTCCTCTAATGGAGAATGTAATCTTGGTTATCATTGAAATAGGATCAAAAAAGAGTGTTGAGAAATGACATTTATATACTGCCGACGAAATTTGAACATTAAAAATTGCGTAAGCTAATATTTCGATGATATTGTTCTCAGCAATTTTCTAAAACTGCTTGAATGCTTCATTTTAAGAGTATATATCTATTTTCAAATACATAATTTGACAATTTCCATTTTCTCGCCGTGCGATTCCTTGGAATACGGAATTGGTTTAAATTGCGTTGTTTTGGTCATACGCGGTCACAACGGCATAAAGAGAATTTTCAAAAACAAGCTCCTGCTTGTCATTCACTCTGTGTCAACACAAACCATGAAATCTAATTATACTCTAGCGAGAACGTTTTAGTCTAAACAGCAATCCGTGAGTCTTCCGTGAGAATAGAAGACTCTTGTTATAAACTGTTTTACAATGGAATAGTTTACCTGCAGAAGCCTTCCAGCCCTTCCACAAAATCGTAGAGGAAAGATAAAATGGATAGCTACATCTTGTTTGGATAACTGAGCAAGCAAATGGTGTCGCAAGTGTGAAAGTGGTGTTGTAAAGTATAGACTTCTTCTCTGATCCACTGCAGTAGCAGTGAAGGGCTAGTAGAAACTTTCAGCAGAATTGCATGCTATGTATATACGTAAGCGATAAATGAGAGTTAATGAAAATGTCATGTTAATAATGAATTACCTTTTAACGTTTACCTGTAGCATGTATCTGTTGTTACAATGGACTGCCATATACTACTTACATATGACACAGGGAGAATGTTAACGGCTTTAATTTTGTAGTAATCCATTATCAAACAATGGAAAGTGATCCCGCTCACTTGCTCCAGCAATTACTTACACACTTTTCTGTGGTGTACGTTAATCGATAAATGTTCCATGGTTTATTTGTCTCATACATAAATTAGTGTTGTATTATTAGGATGAATGGCGAATCTTCAAGGACGTATTAATGTAAATGAGAAAACTATGTATGTATGAAACTATAATAATAGCACGAGATCATAGGTGTGAAAGCAGGCTAATATATCTTTATAATAGTGATCACTAAACATTATGATTATAAAGAGATAGGTCATGGGTATTTTCTAAAGAAGTAGGAATGAACACAGTCATCTGAAGAAACGTTTTTTTTCGATTCCTGATGATTTATATATGTAGACGAAAGTAGTCACAAATAAAAATAGTTTCTGTGGAAATTGCTGTTCGTTCCTACTTCTTTAGGAAGTAACCTTCCAAGCACCGTTCCACAAACTAAATTATTAAATTCGCATACAATCCACGTCGTTCAAATATATCCATTGACATCATACCGTGATGATGGCTACTGAGATAGTAACCGAAACGTTCTTATTTACTAACACTTTAAACCGGCTGATGACCCGAGAAAACTTTCGCAATATATCCATTCATATTTGCACAATTTAAGAGCAAAAGTAAGTAACCTATTAGCGCTGCGAAAAATGTTCCATTCATTCTTTCCCACGTTCGCATTTTCCTCTCTTTCTTCGTAAATGACGCTCAATCCTCTCGAGCCTTTATAATCCCACCAGAAACCCTTAGGATGATTTTCTTCTTTAACCAGCAAACAATTAGAGAAACGAGGGAACCTCTCTTTATTATGATAAAAATGTTCGCGAAGAGAAAGGGCAACCTTCGGAGATGATGAAGGAATCCTAGAGAGCACGCTGCTAAGGAAAGGAGTAAAATTAATGAACGGCGGAGGGAAGCGAATGGACCAGCTGGCAAAAATGAAAAAGGGATCACCACGGCACATTTAAATGGAGAAGAATGCAAAGGAGGGATGCTTGGAAGAAAGAGTCCTCTTAAGGAGAGAAAGTGAGCAGTTTGTAGGAGATCTAGGAGAAAATTTGAGAGGTATATTTGGATTTTTCCTCCTCCTTTTGTTTGAAGAGGACAATTTGCTTTAGAAAGGGTATCAATTTTACTTCCACTACAGATGGAAATTAGGGGATATCTTATACCAGGTGCAATCAGAAGGGTAGGTCTCTAAATAGAGAATATAATGCCTCCTGTTTTCCATTCTTTTAGCATTGCATATAGAGGTGTGCGCCTTAACACAATTTTCCATTGTGCATGCATGATTACCTTGGGGGGAAACCTCAAAACATCGCTTTGTGAGTCGGCTGCCTCGATGAGTACCTCTGGCGATCGTTGGTGCCAGTATGTGGAGCGCCATTTGCCTTGCTCCCAGAGCATCCCTTTAACAGTGTGGAAGATACGTGGCAAGGTAGTTTAATTGTTAGAATACCTGCCCTGGAAGTGGGAGACCTAGATTCGTGTCCCAGTCATGTATAGTTCACAGTAAATATCAACACAGTAAGTGCCATAGCAGAGAGATCCAAAACAGGGTGTAATAAAAAAGCGAGAACCAAAAAGCAAAGACCACAAATATTAAAGTAACAAGCAACTAGTACAGAGTAGAGAGCGACGCCGGTTTGAATGAGCGAATTACGTCTTTATTTTGGGTGAAATTGAAACTTTAGAGTCTTCTCTTCCATTTAACCCACCGTCAATGCAAAAAAGTGAATGAAAATAATATAAGTTAATTTAAGTCGACAAAAATTGGAAAGATATAGTTTTGGATTATAAAAAAATTTAAGTGAAGCCTAGAAAAAAATATCCACAGCAGGAAAACGCCCACAAAAAAGGGGGTTGTGAAAAACCTGCATAAACCAACTGAGAGTAATGACCAAGAGATTTATAAACCGATGCCTTTATTTCAGCTGGTTTGGGCTTCCCTTTTCTAAGATATAATCTGTTTAAAAATATAATTTGCTGCAACTGATATAATAATATCTGTGGCCTCTAATCGTAAACCTACTTAAACGACCACCTCGAAAGTGCCACAAAAGTTGTGAGAAAAAGTGCCAGAGAAATATATGTCAGAACCAATAGATTCAAGAACTCATTTTTTCCGCGAACGATACGCGAAAATAATCGATTAAGGAAATATAGTCATGGAATACGTGCATGCACCCCCTGCCACACGCCGAAAGGCGGCAGTGTACTCACATAGACATAGACATAGACAAAAGAAGATCTGAACTCGCGGAGTTGAGCTTAAAATCACCTTGTAAATTTTTAAAGTTCTAGCTGAGTTACAGAACTGCTTTCAATTAACCGTCAACGCATTCTTGATAGAAATCGTGCTCAATAACACACTCAAACCTGCTCTTCCACTTTCTTAATCAGTTGCCTTTTTCAAATATCTATAGGTACCGCAGCGATTAATTTGCAAAATTACATTAATTTGTTAAGTTACAAAATTTGAAGTACTGTAACTGATTTAATAATACCTGCGACCTCTGATCGTGAAAATATGCAGGAATATGTATATTATGCAATCCACACATTCAACCATTCTCAATACATATAATTCAAATTTGGGAGACCCTAGAATGAAATTTTACGGTCCAATAAACTCAAACAAATTTTCCATATCGGAGAAAAATTTCGTCATCAATCGAACCGAATCCAAGGAACCACGTAAGTGCAACGGTCGTGTTCGATTTTTCTCAATTATACAGCGTTAGATGGAAGAGAAGGATCATTTTCTTGAATTTGAGCATTTGCTGGTCGCTTGAGTATGGCTTAACTACGGCAGACTCTTCAACATCCTCTAAAAGCATCGCGAAAGTGAAATTGTTAAACTTCCACCTATAAATTTGAGATTGAGCTCTCACTCATTAGATTGCCGATAAAATCAAAGGGTGTCGTCAAAAAGGGATCGTCGAACGAAGTGCGTAACTATCAATGCTCCTAAAGAGGAAAACATCCTCGGAGGTTTAGACGTGGAGATGAGAGAAAAGTGTCGAATGATGTGATTTCAAAGCAATCTCCTACAAAAATGACGAGGCTAAATAAGTATGGACTTTATTTATCCCTCTTTCCATGGAGAGACCGCTTTGAAGGAAACATTATAAATTCAAGAAAAACACCGAGAAAGACGTGAGATAATAAATACGTGACATACCACTATTCCTTCCTTCATGCAACTTGCAAGTACGCCTTACTTCTTGAAGATGGAAGGCGTACTTAAAATCGTGAGAATCAAAATTAGGTTCTTATTATAATTTCCTAATAAGATTTCTTTAAATAATCTCTAAATACGCATTATCAGAATGTGGAGAAAAATGAATGTATAGAAAAACGAATATAAATAAGCTACAGAATATAAAAACGATCGAAACTACCATTCATTTGCTAAGAGGGGCTTGTTTCTATTGAAGATATCGATCATAATTTTCAGTTAGAATCTCTGCGTTTTATATTCAAAACAAGGGTACATTGAAACTGACATTTTATTAACTTATGGAATGTGAGACACTAACCCAGGTAGTACTCTATCAACCACGTACCACTTAAGAAGCTCAGAATTTTACAAGTATTCACAGTAATATTATTATGAAATTACCAGGGAAATCATAGCTATATAAATTGAATTACTATATTACAGAAAGTCATATTTTACATGCATAGTTTTAGTTAATCTGTTACGTATTTGGCCCGAAGGCCAGATGGGATTTCAGTCCCTCCATAGCTACAAAGAGCTAGGAGAGGGAAATGAGGCTTATTAGGCAAGATGAGGAGTGAGGTAGTTACCTCTTGCTTTCCTCATTGAGCCAGAACGCTGTAAGCAGAACAAGCCCACGTTAGTGAAGCACAATGACGCTACGAGTAACACTTTTCATAAAATTCAGAAAGGAGAGTCCTTAATCAACGCCATTATTCAGCAAAACGCATTCCTCGGTAGCTTTCATATAATCACAGCCGTGAAAAAACTGACACAAGTATAAGAAAGGTACATTTTTCTATACACTGTATCAAAAGAAAAATTAAAAATTTTCCATTCATCAAGTTATGGTAGAGAACCAGTTTTATTTAGTACAAAAATATCATTCCAAACGTACTTTGTAAATCCATTATGTTAGACCAGACTCCAGAAATTGCCAAAATGCCAAAAAATCCACAATGTTAAGCAAGAACACCAACATTTTAATCGATATATTTCATACTCGTATAAATAAATTATTAGAGGTTAATTTAAAGTACCAAACTACAAAATTAAAAAAAAAACATTTTTAGGTGTCTCTCCAATAGCACGTGGCTAGCATCAGAGTTAATTTCCACGTTTCTTCAATCGCCTTAATCGTGCTACCAGAGTAGCCGCACTCTTCGACTCGCACACGCCTTATGTGCACGTGAAATGAGACGGACCTCTATCTACGTCGGCTTCAGATTTACTTTACGTCTGTTGGCGTGTTTGGATAGGGCGTGGTTCGCCCGACCCTCCCTATCCACTTCAAATCGGCTCGCATAACAAAGTGACCCGTTCCTCCCGCTAACGCATTGGCCTTTCTGGTAATTGCCCGATCCCACTATCCACCACTTCACTCAACCGCCCCTCTGCTATCCCTTAATCCGCGTAAAAAAGCGTTTACGTTTGATTTAGTGCCACCCGCCGTCCGCTGGGCCCAAAAATAAAGAAAGAAAGGAATGACCGCTGCCAATGAACCGGGACGCGGAGCGCTGTTAGTCTTTTTTTGCGGATGACGGATGCCCCCTATTTTAGCGTTTTTTTTTCAGCAGAACTTTTCTAATTTGTCGTTTCTCTCGGGAAAGACGCTTTCAGAGAAAAAATGGCCAACGAGCGAATTGGACGCTATTTCTTGCTCCGTTGAATCCTTTTTATCTTATTTAAAAGAATGCAGAAAAGTAATCGCGATAATTAAAAGTTGCGCAATGAAATTAATTAAAATATCTAGTAAATTACTCATCGATAACTTGAATAAGATTCGTGGTAACGTGTGACATTCGTCTCATTTTTAGTGTAATTTACTATACTTTACTGCCGTTCGTTTTAATTAAAATAACACAGGATTTTTCTTCGTCGACTTTCAGATAGGAAGATTTTTCCCTAAAAATACTCCTTTCTTTCCTGCATTCATGTTGTACAAAGTATTACAACATACTAAGTGGAAATTAAGGCGAGCGAAGCCTAGCAAATGCAAGGCTAGGTTATCTACTATTGAGAAACGCTGATTAAGAGAAGGATCAGCCGTACAGTTTAACGGAAAAGGAGCACACAACTCTTTCTAAGAGCAAAAAAATTCAAGTACCAAATTATTGCAACAAAGCTCTAATATTTCTTCTAATCAAGAGATCTTTGGAATTGCACTGGTTTATTCACCGTCTGAAAATGCGTAAAAACTGCTAGAAGAAAAAGTAATAAGCTGAAAGCATTTCTTATCACTTATGGTGGAAAAATAGGTAACGAATGGCAGCATTTATTATTAGTAAATTGCGTTACAAACAATTTCAATACGATAAATGTTACAATTGACTTTTCCTTTCAATTCTATTTTAAAAATTAATGCAGGAGGAGTATAGGCTCAGAATCTTCTCCAGTTAAATTGTTCCATTCCGTTATCCCCCTATTCCTAAAGGGCAACTTGTAACTGTCCGTTCTTCGTATAAGAGTGGAAATCACCATGGTCATTTCTCTTGAGGTAATCTGGATCTTGAAGTCTATTTTTAATTCTTCAATCGAAGGTTTTCCTGTTATATTTTCGTATACGTTTCGCGGCCTAATTGTTTTACGTCTCGACTAAACTCACCCCAACACTTTGATCTATTGAGGTGACGCTGTCCCCCCATAATGTCCCAAAAGATAACAGCAAGTAGAATGGGTGACCTTCAATACAACAGCTCCTTTACTGCTCATTGAGAGAAATTACTTTCGTTGGCCATCGATAATGTTTCGCGGTCCGCCCGATATTCATTACCGCCGCATACCGACCGCAAGCGATAACTGTGTCATCACTACTGAGGTGTGAAAAGTTTATGGAATTGAAATTCCCCACGCTAAAATGGAAATGCCTCACTCTGAAATTGATATACTTCAATGATTGGTGGCTTTTTCGCTAACAAGGGTTATAAGATAATTAACACAGGTAAATGTAAGGAAATTAAAATCCCTAAACTATTCTTAGTTCAAATCTCGTTGGGGACTCATGCGCGAAATGACCTTGCTGTTGAAGCAGATAAAATTACTATAACTTACCATTATATTGACATTTATTCACACTTTATAAGGAATCTTCTGCTACTACCCTCTTTACCTGCTCAAGCTCCATCCCCTTCCTTTCCACCTCCACTGTTAGCTGTCGCCTTCTTTCTTTGTATGGGTGTGTACATTCTGCCATGCATTTCTTCCGGTTGCCTGACGATAAGATTGAACCCTCGAAACTAGTCGTGTTTTCTCAAATCTATTTTCTGTAGACGGAGCCAGATAGTGTTTTCTTTGAACTAATCACGGATAATTTCCATCAAATATCGCCAGAATTGTTTAATTATGTTTTATAAAGCATAAACTACTTCTAAGCGTAACTACACGAACTTAAAAGGATACCCTAAAATTTGTTATAGTGCGCGAAACCATTTATTTAAGTCACGCCCCTAATCACGCAAAGTAAACACCTCTACCCTGATATTTATTTCTCTATTCCTCCCCAATCCCCAGAATGCGTCCGCCCCATTTGTGCGGGAATCACCGGAGATTCTGGCAATCACTCCTCGCCACTCACCCGCGAATCCTCCTATCGCAGTCGGTTATCAACGTCCGATGCGATTCCGTCACTCCAAAAGTTTTCCTGCATCGGATGCATTCGGGTCTAATCCGAAGCCGAGTACCTGCAAGGCATATATAGACTATCTGAAGGCTAATGACTTCCTCTCGGCGTTCATTACGAGTCCCGTAATTGAATAGGCCCTCTCTCTCACGGGCACTAAACGAGAGCACGCCGACTGAAGATTAAATAAAAAATATTTCTATCGGCTTCTTTCAGCCCGCGACTGGAGCCGGGATCTTTCAACGGAGGGCGCCGTGAAAGGAGCGAATTTCATTCGAAATCGGCCGATTATCTCCGCGAGGCTGTGTCGGATAAGAGGCGGCTAAAGGGATTAAGTGAGGGAGAATGTGGAGCATGGATGCTGAGACATAAAGGAGGGCTTTAGTCCCGCCTCTAATTATTTTCGACGGTTTAATTTTCTCCAACTTCTGCCGGCTCTGAAGTAAATCGCACGGAATCTACGACTCCGATGCATGCTCACACAAACTCGTGTGTAAGAAGTGGGCTGTGGTAATTATCGTGGTACTAAAGTTGAAATATCGAGAGTAAGACCTCTGCGGGAATAGTCGCGATTTATTTTGAGTTCGGAATTAAAAAGTGGTGCTTCTTTTTGAAACTTGATACCGCTACCAAGCTACTCGATGCAGAGATAAAATGGCGGTTTGCGTTTTCTTTTCAATATAGTGAGCAACTTTTAAACATTTTATTTCATTTACTGATATTCTGTATATGTTAAGGAATATGATGCATCGTTCGGGTAGATTGTTAAAATGAAACTGGATTTTGTTGTGGTTTTAGATCACTTTGTAAATTATAGCTGTTTAAATTATAAATTATAGTAGTTTGCAAACTAATGTAGTTAATGGAGAAGGTGGTAAAATACCAATGTTTTCCAGATAAATGTTAAATGAAAATGGTTTTAGATCACTTTGTAAATTATAGCTGTTTAAATTATAAATTATAGTAGTTTGCAAACTAATGTAGTTAATGGAGAAGGTGGTAAAATACCAATGTTTTCCAGATAAATGTTAAATGAAAATGGTTTTAGATCACTTTGTGGATTATAGATGTGTAAATTATAAATTACCGTAGTTTGCAAGCTAATGTAGTTAGTGGAGGTAATGGTTAAATACAAATGTTTTTACGTTGTACATTTAGTACTTTGTAACATTGTTTTTGTTAGTCGTAAGTTGCAGTATAAGTTATCGTCGCCACCTGACTTTGCGCCAAACTGCGGTGGTACTGAAAAATAAACAAAAGTGTTAGCTACTACATTACTAATTATGTAAAAATAACTGATAGTAAGGTAAAGAAGAAGGCCATACTAATTGTAATTCTCACTAACATCTGTATCTTCTAACTAAACAATGCTGTAATGTATTGAATGCCTTGAAAACATTTAGTGTCGCTGTGAAAAAGAACAAATAAATTTGATTTCATTCTTTGTAGCAGTGCCTGTCAAACTGTGTTCCCCACGGGACACTATGGGTGGGTATTATCTTTTACGGCAAACCAAACGTAAATAAAAATGTTTCATTTTACTAGTTGAAGTGCCCATTGATTCTCAACAAGGAAAATATTGTTATGATTCAATGTAGCAGTCCTATATGTGCAAAGATAAACTAACATTTCTCATCTGAAATTAGTTCAACGAAAAAAGCTATAGAAAAAGGAAATTTTCAATGAAATCTACATTAAAATACCCCAATAAATTTTATCAAAGGGCTCATAATTTGGAGTCGATATCTACGATGTACTATACGAATATGAATATATAAAATGTCTTTCCCGCGAAAATTGTCTCAAATTCGTACAACGATTCTGCTTTAATTTTTTAATAGAAATAGAGCCCGCGAACAATTTAAATGAAGTTATCATGTATATCTTATGAGAATGCATTTACTCGTCTGGGATCGAACCTGAGACCAATAGAGAGAAAAAAATCTGCGTGTGGTCGGTTTTAAATAATATACATGTTTGCAAGCTTTACAACTACTGTACTATATAACTTAAACAACCGAATAAATGTGAATTCCAAATGCCTAAAAGAGACTTGTTTAGGGAAACCCGTTGAAATCATTCTCAGAACCACATCCGGAAAATTGGATACGAAAACCAATAAGAAGTTATTTAAGAACCAAGACATGACTTGCATGAGTGTCTTGGGTAGTGGAAATATGATAAGCTTATGTAAATTTAGATACAGACTTTTCCTTTTCGATTTCTTCGTATAAAATAAAGCATGTGAACCACACATTTCCATTGCCTACTTAAAACCCAGATATATAAAATATCCTTTTAATTGCTATTCGAATCGTTGATTAAAAACAGATTGAGTAAATAAAAATCATAGGGTTTTCTTGTGGATTAAATTGCTAGAGGAACGTTCTAGAAAAGATTCCTAGCATAAAAAAAAATGGAGGCAAAACCATCCTTCTTATGCAACTCTACCAAGTTTCTGAAGCGTTCTTCGCAACGACTCAATACTCCAATGAAAGATCACCCTCAATTTACTATTGGATAGGAAAATTCCTACATTACAGTGCCTTGTGGATGATAACGAAGAGAAAGAACCATTTTGCGACCTAGTGCCTCTTCCCGATTACAGCAAAACACAGTGTCGTTCCCTACGATTAAAGAGGGAGAGAAACCCTTTTGTTACCAAGGCATGAATAGACTAAGCTGAGCGTATGCAGAGCCGAAGCCTTAAACGGTGGCGAATATAAAAGCTGCGCCTGGAACTGAAACTTGCAATTCTTAAACTTGAATATAAGTCAGAGGATTGTTGGATTAGCAACTTTAGGTACGCATTTGGATGCACAATTTCAGCACACAAACAAACAAGGTACCCTTTTCCCATAAGTTCAACTTTAAGATACAAAATGAATGCGGGCAGGGAAATTCTTAATTGAGAAGAGAGAAATCTTAATTAATTTGAGACTTAAAGAGAATATATGAGATTTGGGAAGGAAGAAGATACAAGTGAATGAGGGAAAAAGAAGGCGTGAGGGTCAAATTAAAACACGAAGAGGGAAGCAGAGTGTGACTCACGGAATCAGGAAGAATAAGAGAGGTAAAGAAGACGAGGTATAGTTGTAAATAAAGCAAATAATATAGAAAAAATATGTAAAAAAAGTAAACAAACTTAAATTCTTAAGTATTAATTGGAAAAACTATGGGACTAAGAACATCTCATTTAAACTTTTGGATAAAGAACTTCGGCAAACTAGTCATTTTAGCTGGCAAATGGATAAGGACTATAAATAATACATAGTACTCGTAAAGCTATCAGAAAAAGATATTAGAAAGGAAAAACTTAGCACTTAATAACTTTCCTTAGTTGGGGATTCAGCCGTAACCAAGCAACGCAACCAACCCAAAATGTGCGTAAAAAAGCGACGTGAGTGAGACTCGAACCCAGGCCTTCCACATTTTAGCCAGGTATTCTTACACGGCAGAAGAGACGCTGTATGGCAGTTCAGTGGTTGTATCACCTGCCTGAAAGTGGGTTACCTGGATTCGACTCCAAGTCATATCGCTATTCTTTACACCTGTTTATCCAATCAAATAAATTATGGCTTCAAAGAATTTCTTAGTAGTTAAAGCCTACTAAAGAGAAATATCTTCAAATGTAAAATTTTTGCCACGTTTAAAATTAGACGGCTAAGTTTACTTACTTACTTACGAAGAATTACATGTGCATAATAGGTGCATTACGTATTAATTATTACATAATTATCTCTTATTTGAATAAATAAGAGATCATCATATATTAATGATATCCTTCACCTCTTCTCTTTATTTCTTAACTGAATAGAAATGAACGTTCACCAATATTTCCAGTAAATTTTAAGAATTTGCACTCTTGCACAGCTGTACTGTCATTAAGAGTAGAATATTAGCAGCTAAATATTTTTTCACCAGCTCTTCCAAGAGTTGAATTTTATTTACCTTTTGAGAGTTAAAGGAAAAGAAAATTAATGATTATGGATTTAAATTACTTACTTGAACTGAAAATGATATATCCACATGTTGCGTAACATGAATAATGAAAATGGCATTGTTAAAGACGAATAGCTTTAGATCCGTTAGAAATTTATTTTCTATGAAAAGATGGAAACGTATTAAAATATAAAAAGTGAATGCTAAACAACCATGAGATTTAAGCCTTATACGAATTAATTATGAAATGGTTAAAAAAAAATCATAATGGAACTGAAAACTTTAATTCTATAACATCTACAAATGTTAAGCTAATAGCAAGTCGATGCAATACATGTCTGGTACTTTTCCTTTTTATGAGGGTTCTAATATGTCTACTTCTTTATGATAGGAAATTTGTTGTTTTAAAAAAGTGTATGTACTTCCCACACACACACTTCCCTGTTTTTCCACATATTCTATCAATACATACATCTGTAGCTATTATTTGTGCATAAATGAAAACATTCAATGTTATTTTCTTAGTTTATGGGAAGTATTCTTTTATTGAAACACGAATAATTAAAACCTTATTAATATAAACCAGAAATGAAAAACAAAGTTATTGTTTCAAAATTTATAGTACGCAGAACTGAACGAAGCTATAACGCAACTCTCGCCGGTAAATCAATTCGAGCCAAATATTTATTTAAAAAATATCACGACGGTAAGTAATGCCATGAAAATACGTACAGTGGGCACACTGAGACAAAAACGCGTTAGCATCATTGGTTGAAGGAAGTCAATAAAAATCTCGCGCAATAATTACTATAGAAAACTATATATTTGTCTTTTGGTTACATATGGCAAAAATAATTTTTATTCTCCTCTGTCACTACCTAGTTCACGGCTGTATTAATATGATGGCTACTGAGAAATGAGTGATGATAAAGAATGGAAGTTATCGCTGGTTACTGAATGCTATGAAACCTTCTGTTCAGAAGGTCATTTGCTTGGCAGACCTGAAGCATTTCGAATATAAAGGGAAGGGCGTAGGACCTCACTCGTATATGACTAGTATACCCCATTTCCCATTCAGATATTTCTGGTCGCTAATAGTGCAGGAGATAAGATTAAAACCACCATTTGAGTCGAACATTTGACCTTGACAGACAGGTGAGAAAGCAATATATATTACGTAGGAACTCACTAATTTGGAACCGAATTAATATTGTAGGATGAATCCGAAGAGAAAGGCGGTAGAGAGGGTGTTACGTCAAGAGAGAAGTGGGGAAGAGGGGTGAGAATGAAGGAAGTGAAAAAAGAGAGGGAATTTAAGGGAGAATTAGGGATGAGAAACGTGGAGATGGGTTGAAAGATCCTATATTTTCAAAGGCGACCTCACTGCCAACTCATCCGTGAGAGTATCGCAGGAAGAGGCCGGGAGGGACAAAAAACGCCCGACTCCCTTTGTTTTAATTTTTATTTCCGTCGCCAGATATTTATTTGAGCGACGAAGGGGTTTTAGTGTCCGAAAAGCAAGAAGCGGGGAAGAGGTCAATGCGTGTAATGGCTGAGTTTTCGGGGGATTCCCTCCTCAGAGAAAAATGTGAGCGAGCGTCCTAGTTTCTTTGTGAGTCCCTCTATGAATATTTTTTAAAATTCTGTCGGGTAAACAGAGGAGAGTTGATTTTTAAAGGGCATGTAGCGAGCTCTGACGCCGATGTTTCCGCAGTATTAAATTTCCTATCCTTTAGAGAAGAAAATCCAAGAAGTGTATTCACGCTTAAAGTCGTCTCTCCATAAGTAACTTAAGTAACTCTCTAGAATTTATCGATTCGGCCTCGATATTGTAGTAGTTCTCCATTATAAAGAATAGGGAATAGAACACTTCTTTCGTTACCACAATAATTTGTATTATACCACCATGGTTTCGATTAAGAACTCATTTTTTTCTGCGAATGATACGCGAAAATAATCGATTAAGGAAACAGAGTCATGGTGCATGCACCCCCTGCCACATGCCGAAAGGCGGCTTGCAGGGTACAAACATAGACATAGAGGGTGGTCGAAACCATTGTCCTATAATAAAAATTATTGTGGTCACGGTAGCAGAGTTCTTCCTTATTCTTTTTATGTAACTCACTATATAGCCATGACAAACGTTGATGGGTGGCATGTAGGGCATCGACGTAGACATAACATTCCTTAAAGTAATGAATAAAGTATGCGAGGAGTTTTCGGCATTTGGTATTTTTAACGGTTCAGAATAAGCAGTTTGGAAACTTGAATAACTTCAAGTTGCAATGATGAATCACGTAAGTGTTTAACATCCACGAGAAAAGTGAAATGCATAAAAATTCTAAATGATACCTGAAAATATATAAAAATAACAGAAAGCTTTCCGAAGAGGTTAAAGTTTTTTTTAAGCTTCATAGACGTAGGCCAGCATATTTTGTTTAGCTACACATTTATACAGCTAAAGATACTACAAAAAACGGACATGAAAAAATTCTTACAGGACCAAGACTCGAACTAGAAATATCCCGGACGAATATCTTAACCACTCAAGCTATAGAATTTCTTTAACATCGAACAGTGGGCTAGAATCGAAAAAAGCTGGCCAAGAGGACAGAAATGGTTTTCTAGAGTGAGGAACGTAAAACTTCCTATAAGTATTCAGAAAAGATTGAATTTTGTTGTTCTGTCTTTTATTTTTCGTTATTTGTGCGCGTCAAAAAGATTCAGGGTGTCAAACTTGGGCAATTTTCACAGTAAAGAATGTTCTCGGATTTTTCTGAAAAACTTTAAAGTTTGCTGCGATACAGACGTAATTAAAGGAAACTGATGGAAAAACCGATTATGCCATGTTTTAGTATAATTTCTGATCTTTTGATTCGTTATAGTTTTGTGCTCAAAAATGGAAGTCTGCTCATTTTACGCAACAAAATGGCGGACATCTTTTTCGGCCAACTTTTGAGATAAAGTGAGGAAAGCAACTAGGAAAACGGAGCTGAACTATTGAGTCTCTTATAACACGTCAATGACTATAGGTTTTACATATAGAATGTGAAGAAACTATTTCGATTCACCTGCTACCCTGAGATTGCGATGGCTTTTTCGATCCCGCGGCATGGCCCGGCTGAGCGCCACGGTCACTAAGAATTCTGTCACGTTATCTATTCGGCAGTCTTATTATAATATTTTAGCTATTATCATGTTATATTCCGGCTTTAGATGTTATAAAGTTATTCCAGAGTAATTTAGACCCTACCAGGAAATTTTTATCTCACATATTAGCGGAGTAAAAGAATAAACAATTATCCAATGCAACTCAGGGTACATTATTTGTTTATTTACAATTATCAGTTTATTATTTAATTATAAATACTGACAACCGCCTCTTTAGCCTTGAGAATGATAACTGACAGAATTTCAAAAGAAATTACTCTTAATATAATGATATTTTGTCATGCCATTTACCTGTGAGGGCTTATCCCTCTACTTTGCTCTCCTTCTACAGCATTTATTAAAATATTTTTCCTAGAATTAATGTATCGTATGCTTGTATGTTTTCATATATCATATTTATATAACTTAATCTAGTGACATGACAATAATAATATTATTATATGACATCGCAGCGTCTTTACACTAATTTCTAAGGCATATTAGTACTTGAAAGTAAAAAAAAATGTAACGTTATAGTTCTTGTTAATTGATTTATTTTACATTCGCACTTAATTATAATTTTATGAATCTGCTGATTACAACTTATATTTTTTAAGTTTATTGTCTATCATAAGTTGTGCACAATATCTACTGTACATCGGTCCTATTAATGGATGATTCCGGGTTGGAGTCACGATCCTGTCAGACATTTTAATGTACATACGTATATCCTTGGGGTGTTTCCTTGGTGCACGCTTTAAAGTGCTTATTCACCTTTACCCTTATACATTAATTTAAAAAAGTAATTAATTAATAATCCCTTCATTTTTATTTATATGCCATAGAATTTAGATTTTTATAAAGTATATATTCTACATAAATACATGTTATTTCAACTGTAGAGTAGAGAATGAAGATTGAGTAGTTCAGACATCTCAGAGATTTTCGTTCAAAATACCTCTAAGAAATCTCGTAAAACTTATTTAATTTTATAAGAGTCATTAATAAATTCCAAAAGAATTAAAGGAAATGAATTTGACAGAACTTGTTTTCATCTACGGTAAGTTCTTTTCCGCATCTATTGACGAAAAGGTTTGTCCTTTGAAGAGTTTAATTTGGGGAATGGATTTTGATGAAGAACTCCATGTTTATGGCAAAGAAAAGTCGATGAAAAACAGATAATTTTCTTTAATAAGTTCGAGTTTTTGAATTTGCCCCATATCGGCCTACGTAGTAAATTACTTGTAGCACGATAATTAAAGAGCTTAGAACGGGAAGAAAAAGTGAACAAAAGAGGGTATATTTATTACATAAAAGAGCACCTAAAAATCAACCTAAGGAAAAGATTGGATTTCAGTTAAAAGCTAAAAACTACCGTTAACTGTCTCTTTTATTTTCTTTCAAATAATAACACGTAGCAGCACCGAACATGTATTCTCTTAATAGCCGCTACATAAATAAATGGAGCTATTTATAACTCCATGTATATACTTTACCTAAATAAATTTAGAGATGAGGCTATTACATTCAATGAGCAACACATGCAAAAACATTTTCTATCTGTGTCATTTGAATATCTGAATTCATTCCACGATAAAAGAATTGGATTTGCAGCCAGTTTTAATTAGTCTGTGAATGGAATCTTCTTTTAGGAAAAGGGGCACGTGTGCTCGTGTTTACCTATAAACATTTTTTCCAAATAAAAGACGCGATATATGAATTGATCTCGTACAAAAAAAAATGCTACATGACTGAATCAGTGGGCACTTCCAGACGGGAATGTGATTGTATTTGGTACTAAATGCAAGGACATACTTTTTATCAGTTAAAACGTTAAATTGGAGGCAGCAATAAAAAGTTCAACTCTGAAAAGTGAGGTTTTTTAGCTTTTATAGTAGTACTTTAACTAATGATTCCGATTTTTTTTTTTTAACTTGTGAATTCAAATAATTAAGAAACTAAGGATTGATAAAAATGTTTTGGATACTAATTTTATAACAATATCTAGACGGAATGGCGATATTAGCAAACTAATAAAGGCAGCTTGTAAGAAATAAAACAAAACATCTAAAAATCATTGCTAAGGACAATGTGTATTTTTAAGAACTTTTTTACTGTAAAAATTTCATTGTTTACACATTTTCTCGAACTAGTAGCTTCATAGAATCATTTTCATAAACATTGAAATACTTGCTTCATACAACTATAGCCATTTACAACATTTATTTAAATTAAAACACTCCGCAATATCTCCTCGTAATTGCGAAATATCCTTCGATTCGTTGTATGTTTAATTACCTTATTCGTATCTATTTAATGTGAATCAAACGTATTCGCTAGCGAAGCTATGCTTCAAAAATCAAAATGGATTATGATTTTTTTAAACAGTAGACGCAAATTGTAGAATATCGTTATTATCAGTAACCATTTTACGATTTTCTACCAATAATATTTCAAAGTTGATGCTGATGCGTTTAATCAATGCTCCTAGTAATTTTCTGTGGAACATATGGATCTGAATTTTGGTTTTAGTCTGCGGAAAAAATAAATATCTAATTTTATATGTTCTGTAGTAATAACAATTTTTTTAATTACAGATATGAAGAACTTAAATGGATCCAGGGAAAGCTCAATTCAATTCAAATCAGAAATTTAACTACATTCAATTATTACTGTTGACGAACACCCACAACCATCTCCTAACCGGAAAACCCCTATTAAGCGGGACTTAAATTGAGGTCTGCATTCTTCGTGCATTTTATGAAGTAAAAGTTTTATATCACTCCAATAGGAAGGGAATGATCTCCATAAGGAGAAACAGAAGCTAAAAATATCGCCTTCACTTCGCCATCGAGGGACTCGAACCCAGGTCTCCCTCTTTCCGGGTAGTTACTCCGTGCAACTCTCTCTACAAAGATATTATCTTGTTCCCTAGAAGAATAATCTTTTACACAGAAAATATTGGCAACAGCAAAGAAACCTAATGAACGTCGTATATTGGGAGATTTATGTTTAATCTCATATGTGGTCTGCATTAAAAATTGGATATTTATTCACGAGTATTGTATACTATCTTCATTAAGTTGGTAATCCTTCATCACAATAAGCGTCGTATTGCGTATAGACGGAAGTAGCGAATAATGTTTCATTATAATGTTAAATTTGTACACTAATAAATATTCTAGGAAACTAATTGTAAGATAAATAATTAAGTAAGAGCTAAACAAACTTACATCCTTTTACGTACCAAGGAATATACACGTATACTCGTGGTAGACAAGCCGAAACGAAACGTATAAGAAATTGGAGGGAAATAATTAATCGCAGGGATGAGAAAAGGTTGGCCCTCAAAATGCGCCAAGTGGAAGTAAAGGTGGGAAAAGAATTCTGACCTCAACTTCAAGGGAATCGCAATCCAATTCGATATCATAAAACGTGACGAAAATTTTACGAGTTGTTGATTTCGGATAGGCAATTGGTTTCCCGAAAAACAAAGGAACCGTAAAAAATTCCATTTGTGTTCGGGGCATTCCAGTTATGGCAAACGACCCGTGGCCATGATTATCGCCGAGGATTTATATGCACCCTTGCGGCGAGGTTCCCAACCGACGGTAAGGACTGAAGGTTATTTTCACCCTAACCTTGGGATGATATTTTTTTATTTACACTCATGGACGTACTTCTTAAAACTCTCGGCGCTGGCATATCTGAGATTAACCTAATCGAAAGATTGGGGTTTGAAATTTAAAAGCTTTAAAGAGTGCAGCATTCAGAATAATATTTGCTAACCTTTAAAGAGGAAAAGATGGAAAAGAAATTAACTAAAACAAGTCCCTTAAACTACAATTATCCACCGCAGATCCGAAGCTGTTATTAAAGGACCGATTGACGTCCATTCTACTACTTACGACCACTTGCTCATGACCTATAAAAATAGGAAGCGGAACTGCATTCCGAGAAAGAAGAGAAAGTCTATTCTGGGAAAACTTTATCAATAAAGCTTTACCGTCGTAATTTCTTGTCTCGCAAATTCGTTATACTCATAAAAATGTGGATAGAAAACGCCGATTTTAAACCGCTTTAGTAAATGTTCAATGGAAACTTATGAGCATGATTTATTTGAACGTTTATTCCAGAACAAATCATTATCATGATCGTTCTCATCATCATTTTCAAATCAACCATTTGCAACTGAAATATATGAGTCAATGCTGAAGATGATGAATATTAGGCGGTGTTTTTTTATTTTGTCTAATCACTTTCCATATGCCATTTGATGGAAGAAGAAAATTTTAGCTCTATACAAGGTTTCTTTACAAATTTTAAGACTTGGGGAAGGATATTTGAAGTGGTGTTCAAAAACAAATAAACCAAAATATTTTAATACCATTCATAAATTAATAGATGGAAATTCAAGCACGGAAAATACAGCAATTAGAAAATTGCTTGAAAAAATATCTGAGGTATACGTCAATATTTTATGTATCTTACAAATATTCATGTTTAGGAGATATTATAATATAGGTGAGTGCAATACTCAATATATCCAGAGTACGCATGTAGTATTAATTTGATAAATTTTTGATTTCGTGAAATGACATTCATGATTTTAAATTAATTCCATTTCTTTATAATTCAAAAATTTAGGCCGCTAGGCCTTGTAGAGTATTATCCTTCTTTTTACCATTTTATTCTCTACTCTAAATATAGAAAAATTTTGCAGTATTCCTCTATAGATAAGTTGGTTCTACAAGTTTTTCAAATCCTCAACATCTAAAAAGAAAATTACTGTTCAGCCTTCTTAAACGTAATTTCAAGTAATTCAATAAACAGAAGGAGTTCCTACCATATTGACGTTTTAATTATTTTCCTTTCAAATTTTAGACCCTGAATTCCACAGCCGTATGACGTTTCCTTTACACAGTCCTGTCGGCTCTAATTAAAATAATGAATCTGGGTTGGTCAAATTGCTACCACCATGCCTCACTAAATTAATAGCATTTTCTCCGATAGAAGTTAGCATAGAGGGTAATGATCAAGCCGTAATTAGGTCAGACTCCTTGCGCCAGAAACATTGGGAAAGTATGCAAGACCCACATAAGTAGCAATAAAAAATTGCAGAAGCTCCTTTTCCATTAGTGGGACACGGGAGAAAATATTAAGGGAAACTTTCGGAGATAGACAACGCTCGAGAGTAAATAAAAAGCACGCGAGCTCCGGAACCGTTCGCTGCAGGCCAGAAATAAAGGAACGCTCGCGATACTCTCGCAAAATAAAATAACTCCAGCGGCGAAAAACACGGAATTTTATCCCGCATTCGCTGAAAAACCGCAGCTCTTGGCGTGAATTCGGAACGGAGCCACGGAAGGAGGTAGATAGCGCTGATGCTACTCTCTATTGTCACCTCGGTCACGTATTCGCTAGTGGAACCGCTCTCTTGCGGAACTGGAATAGTATCGCTACCCTTTTCATCCTTTTCGTACGGAGTAACGTGTACTATCCCTAATGCTATTTGGAACTCGACAACCAGAAAAAAAACGGTCTATATCTCGCCGCAGGTGCTGAAGGAAGTAAAAGAACCCTCACGCATTTTCATTATGTGGAGAACGGGCGCACCTGGTGGTAGATAACGGAACTACGCAACTACGCAAAAGTGACTCCCCAAGGACTCTCTCTAGGGCCACGAAATTCTATCGAAAGTTTCTTTTGTTGCTGCTGCAATGAGCTCGTTTTCGCAGAGTCTATGAATAATTGAATCTTTCGTAAAACAAGGTTCCTCCTTTCAGTTTGCGGTTACCACAGCAACCGTCTTCGATTACGTCGTATTTTGCCGGCGAATTCCTCTTTTCGCGAATCCTTTTCATCTGACGTAACCGCGGACGTACGGTTGTTCAAATACGGCACTTTCGAAGAAGGATTTCAATGAGGATTGTTGCGATCCTATAGGGTAAGCAGAGTAGCGAAAATGGTTTCCAGAGACATTTTGCAATGCTGGAGGGGTCGATTTCATGTACTTTGATAATCACACAACATATCATCCGTTCAGACTAAATGCTTGACGATGGAATCTAAATTTACAAATCAACGATTACCAAATTCTCATAAAAATTAGAAGAATAATAGGCTCAGCTTATTGGTCGTGGCTAATAACAAATACAATACCGCTGTACTTACAAGCAAAAGTAATCGGCCAAGATGAAGGAACAGAAATAAAGAGTAACATGCAAATCAATGACAACGATAAAGAGTAATATAGAAGTCAAGTGTATCAATTATGCATTGGTAAACAACCAACTGTACTCAGAATTACTTATTGCTTGTTGAAGTAACACTTTGCAGTTTTCGACACTCCTAGGTAATCTCAATGTCTCCTAAATATGTATTTACATATATTGAAAGGACGATATCAACAGAAATTTTTTGTAGATTTGGAATAGATCCCAGATTATCTCACATTTTGTATCATTGCTGAATCTCTCTCCGCAATTTTAGAAAAATAATTTTTAAATCAGACCATACGTGGATAAAGGAAAGGCGTGTTAAGATTACACAAAGAGGAATCCGCCTTAAAGCCCAAGGATATACAGTTTTACAGCTATATAATATATTTTTTCGATGGAAGACGAAGGAAATAACGTTTTCCAAACCGAAGCGAGAATAAAAATTATCATAATTGACAATTTTTAAATATTTCTGAAGCGGTCAGAAAAAAAATTATCACATCAAACCTTATCTTTCTTTCTGTCCCTTTTATGACATCCAAAGAATTTTAACAAGAAAAGGGACAATCCACGGAATTCACGACCATCATGCGAAATAGTCGCCTTAGCTGTGGTGTATAATTTAAGGAACTAATATTTCCGCCTTATATGTTTACGATACCCTCAACTTTCAAAGTAGCTTTGCGTGTCGCCGAGGCTTTCTTAAGCACTCCCAACTTAGGACGTGCCTTGGAACTGGAAAAACTTTTCCGACATATGTAACGATCCTGCAGATGCAAGGAAGGAGTTGAAATTTAATGGTGAAACAAGTTATGCTCCTACGACCTCGAATGGCGTAGCTCGGTATTTGTTGAGCGATATCGAAAATAAATGGCTGATAGCGAAAGGCGAGCGTTATCTGACAATTGCTAAGATTCAAAGACTACTTACTCAAGGAATACATGTACTGTCTTAGGATTCAAAATTTTGGACATCAAAAGAATGGAACGGGTGGGAAAGAAAGCGATTAATTTATTCAACTAAATAAATGCAAATGAAATTTGAAATGAAAAATTTTTAATTTTAGGAGGATTTGACATTTGCAAAAAAGAACTTGGCATATAAGATGGTTATTAGTAATTTATAATTTTAAAAATAATTTTCAGAGATTAATTTTGACGAATAATATTCACATTAGAATTATTTCCAAAAACATTATTTAAAAAAATCAAATACATCATTAAACATAATACAACTAATTAAAGGAAAATCATAAGGATATTTCACCACTTGTAAAGGTTTTGCTAATATACTCATTAATGCTTCTTTTAAAAATTGATCCTAAGAAACTTCTATTAAGTCGTTGAAGTCGTTAAAAGACTTAGAAGAACATAACATGTTAATAAAAAGAAAAAGGACATAATTGGTTGAATTTTAAGTATATTATATTTGAAACATATGATAGGTCAACCACTGAAGTTGATTAAAATCGAAAATTAAAAGAAGCTCTTGCAACGTTGGAATGTTTTAATGGTTGAGCT
>KZ308398.1:761146-776830 GCA_000376725.2 Ladona fulva
GTAAGCGACCACGTTTATTTCTCTAAATTATAAAGCCCTCATGCGGTGTGAAGTTCAACACCTCTACCATTAGCTAATTGGAAGCTTTCAGAAGTATATGAGACTTACTTAGTAAGGTTAGGAGAGAGGTAGTTTACTCTTCCTTTCTTCCCAAAACAGTGCTATGATGGAAAACGTAACGGTGTAACGAATTTTTTGGCGAATTTCAGTCTTAAGAGACAAATCTTACAATTGACCTTAAAAATCATGCTCATTAACGACCATAGTCGAACCAGGATTAGAAACCAAGACCTCGGCTATGGTAGGCTATTACGCTAACCTCTACGCCAACAAAGATGAAAAACAAGTATACATTTAAGTAGATTCGGTATAACAATAATAATGGTAATAATAACAATGATAATAAAAAGAAAAATGACGACTTTCGTGGGCGAATTTTGGTCTTACCACTCTTACTATCAGCCTTACTCAGGTCACGAATACTAACAACCGTTCCTTACCAGGATTCGAAACCGAGACCCTGGCATAAGGTAACACGCTAACCCACCGAGGTCGGTAACATAAGTCAATGTCAATAATGACGCTACGAATAAAGCTTCTCTTGTCAATCCGTAAAGAGTGACCACAATGAATGCCATCTATCAACCTACCGCAGTCTTTTACCTCAGCAATCCTACCGCAGTAGCTTTAATATGATCACAGCCATAAAGAAGGCTGAGACTCGAGTAAACGAATGATGAATTTTTCCATATCCAGCACCATAAAACGAAAATTGTTTATTCATCCAGAAAGAGAGGCAGAAACTCATTTCCCGCTTCATTACGTTAAAAAATACAACGATGAGATAAGCTAGAATTTTAATAATCACGTTGTCCATAGGTGGAAAAAAATTAGCGCAGATTGAATTAAATTAAAATTAAAAGTACTAAGTGCAATCTGGTGGAATTTAATTTTTTTAAACGTAGAAATAATCAAAGCTTTACTTTCCACAGAATTTATTTATATGACTATGGTTTCGGTGCAAATTTACACCATCATCATCATTTTTCTACGTTTTTTTTAGCGCAGATTTATTCATTTAAATGATTGCTCATGCAACCAGTGAATTTCTAAAAGGGAAATTTTGTTTTAAATTACGAGACAGCATTCGTTTATCCTAGATTCGACCGCGGTTATTCGCGAAAATGAAACAGTTTTCATGGGAATTTATACTCTGTAGAATCCTGACGCAGTTCACCGCAAACCAAGCGGTTTCGGAAATAAATGGGAAAGCAGACAGAGGGATGCCCTCAAAATTTTGAAAGGATAATTTTAAAGTGTGATTTCCCAAGGGTGCCAGAGTGAAAAAATACCAAAGTAAGAGTAAGGATTTCCTCTGCATTAATAACTCATATCGATGATTCTCCGCAGCCGATGCGCGTTATTAAAACAAATTCTGCTAGGCCAACGGGGATAGATAGGCATTCCTGCATCCCATATACATGGAAATTCACGGAGGTTTTCATTTACTTTGATGTTTTCATACGATGGTTCTCCATATCGCTCCAAAAAGGAAATATTTTGAATTTTTCATATCGTTTTTAAATACTACGCAGACCATCCTTTAATTCTGGGATTTTTCAATCGGTGTGGAAGTCTGCGATTGGAAAAGACGAGGTTTCAAACTAAGCTCTGGATGACCCAGTTAAATGGTAAATCGGATACGAAATGATTTGCAGGAAGCGCTATGCTGGGCAAATATTTTTGCAATTCTATGAACATTTATAAAGCACACGTAGATCTGCAATTTAGTCGACATAAGATTTAAGAGAAAGAAATACAGGAAAAGAGTCTGCCGGAGGGATCGAACCCGGATCTCTCTGCTCCAGAGGATCGCATAAGGATCCCCTTCCTCCGCAGATGCTTAATATATTAATCGAAAATGATTAAATTGAAAAATACATCTACGATTTTTCGTGCGAAATTGTAAACACTGTACCTTGCGATACTCCTGTGACCTCAACTATTCCGCACACTTTGATTTGTCGGTCACTCAAAACCATATCGTGGATTTCGTCAATCATTTCGGGGGTAGTCACTTCCACTTGACATCCCGAACGATGTTCATCTTTTGTGGATGGACGGCCACGTTTAAACTCATTTACTCAATTGTAAACAGGAGCAGATGTGCCATGAGCTTCATTCAACTCAGCTTCCATCTCTTTCGGTGTTAAATCTTTTAAATATAAGTGTTTAATCACCGCTCGAAACGCACTTTTTCCATTTCTTCACATAAAAGTTTTTTGCTTCAATCGACAATAAAAATTAAACCATGTGATGGAATAACTGAAAGTTTAACAGCTGTCTAGTGAGTATTGATGCTTACGAAAAACAAACCATTTATGATACTACTAGCGCCATCTCTAGGATATTCAAAAGATTTATTGAAAGATCCTCATATAACGCCTCCTCCCCATCTTACCGGATATATATATATATTACTCGCTGCTCAGATTAAATTTATTTATTTATTTAAGTCTATTTATTTAAATTTAATGTCTATCATAACGATAAAATTGTTAATACACCATAGAAAGATAAACGTTATTTCTAACCAAATAACCGACATTTTTCTCGATCCCCTCATTTAAATAGGACGCATTCCAACCTTCCATTGTGCCCCTTCGTAATACGTTTCCCTTGCAGATATTTATCTCCTTCAACTTCCCCTACACCTTGCCCCTTCTCACCTCTTTGTCACGTAACAACCGCTTTCTGTTTAGGGCCACTCACATCCTAAATGTGTCCACAGTGGACTCTGGCATCCGCACAAGAGATGATGCCATCGTATGGAGAAGGATCGATATACTGACACGGATTACGGGCGCTCTGAATAGGATCTCACCCATCACCCATGGCTCCTGGACCTTGAGTGGAATACAGCGTACCTTGCGGAACCGTTCCCCATCGCCTCAGGGCCCAAAAATCAGAGGCAGTGTTGAGATATGAGCGCTGGAACAAGAGCATTGACGTCAAGCGCGGCCCTCTCCGAACCACAGTTGGATTATGTGGAGGTATTCCCTGTCCTAGAAACCGATAGTTATCCGTGGTTTTTCGTATCCAAGGTGTAGGATGATGTAAACACGTTGATATGTGTGTTAAAACCACCTGAGCTGAACCACAACTATCAGGGAAAGGTAGATATTCGGCTTGTATAGGCATTCGCTTCAAAACCCAAGGATACACAGCAGTTTTCTCATTTATTCTTTAAAATATCTTACTTCGAGTCTCCTTCAAGTCGATATTTTTCACTTGTGATCATCCTCCAGTAAAGGTAATTCAGACAATTAATGAGGTATTAAAGCTATGGTATTTCTTAAATATTTATGAGTTCTCTATATATTTATATACGGTAAGATGTTTATGATTCATTCTCAGAGGAAACATGATACGATATCAGGTATACATCAGACTTGATTACGTAAGCGACCACGTTTATTTCTCTAAATTATAAAGCCCTCATGCGGTGTGAAGTTCAACACCTCTACCATTAGCTAATTGGAAGCTTTCAGAAGTATATGAGACTTACTTAGTAAGGTTAGGAGAGAGGTAGTTTACTCTTCCTTTCTTCCCAAAACAGTGCTATGATGGAGAACGTAACGGTGTAACGAATTTTTTGGCGAATTTCAGTCTTAAGAGACAAATCTTACAATTGACCTTAAAAATCATGCTCATTAACGACCATAGTCGAACCAGGATTAGAAACCAAGACCTCGGCTATGGTAGGCTATTACGCTAACCTCTACGCCAACAAAGATGAAAAACAAGTATACATTTAAGTAGATTCGGTATAACAATAATAATGGTAATAATAACAATGATAATAAAAAGAAAAATGACGACTTTCGTGGGCGAATTTTGGTCTTACCACTCTTACTATCAGCCTTACTCAGGTCACGAATACTAACAACCGTTCCTTACCAGGATTCGAAACCGAGACCCTGGCATAAGGTAACACGCTAACCCACCGAGGTCGGTAACATAAGTCAATGTCAATAATGACGCTACGAATAAAGCTTCTCTTGTCAAGCCGTAAAGAGTGACCACAATTAATGCCATCTATCAACCTACCGCAGTATTTTACCTCAGCAATCCTACCGCAGTAGCTTTAATATGATCACAGCCATAAAGAAGGCTGAGACTCGAGTAAACGAATGATGAATTTTTCCATATCCAGCACCATAAAACGAAAATTGTTTATTCATCCAGAAAGAGAGGCAGAAACTCATTTCCCGCTTCATTACGTTAAAAAATACAACGATGAGATAAGCTAGAATTTTAATAATCACGTTGTCCATAGGTGGAAAAAATTAGCGCAGATTGAATTAAATTAAAATTAAAAGTACTAAGTACAATCTGGTTGAATTTAATTTTTTAAAACGAAGAAATAATCAAAGCTTTACTTTCCACAGTATTTATTTATGTGACTATGGTTTCGGTGCAAATTTACACCATCATCATCATTTTTCTACGTTTTGTTTTAGCGCAGATTTATTCATTTAAATAATTGCTCATGCAACCCTTGAATTTCTAAAAGGAAAATTTTGTTTTAAATTGCGAGACAGCATTCGTTTATCCTAGATTCGACCGCGGTTATTCGCGAAAATGAAACAGTTTTCATGGGAATTTATACTCTGTAGAATCCTGACGCAGTTCACCGCAAACCAAGCGGTTTCGGAAATAAATGGGAAAGCAGACAGAGGGATGCCCTCAAAATTTTGAAAGGATAATTTTAAAGTGTGATTTCCCAAGGGTGCCAGAGTGAAAAAATACCAAAGTAAGAGTAAGGATTTCCTCTGCATTAATAACTCATATCGATGATTCTCCGCAGCCGATGCGCGTTATTAAAACAAATTCTGCTAGGCCAACGGGGATAGATAGGCATTCCTGCATCCCATATACATGGAAATTCACGGAGGTTTTCATTTACTTTGATGTTTTCATACGATGGTTCTCCATATCGCTCCAAAAAGGAAATATTTTGAATTTTTCATATCGTTTTTAAATACTACGCAGACCATCCTTTAATTCTGGGATTTTTCAATCGGTGTGGAAGTCTGCGATTGGAAAAGACGAGGTTTCAAACTAAGCTCTGGATGACCCAGTTAAATGGTAAATCGGATACGAAATGATTTGCAGGAAGCGCTATGCTGGGCAAATATTTTTGCAATTCTATGAACATTTATAAAGCACACGTAGATCTGCAATTTAGTCGACATAAGATTTAAGAGAAAGAAATACAGGAAAAGAGTCTGCCGGAGGGATCGAACCCGGATCTCTCTGCTCCAGAGGATCGCATAAGGATCCCCTTCCTCCGCAGATGCTTAATATATAAATCGAAAATAATGAAATTGAAAAATACATCTACGATTTTTCGTGCGAAATTGTAAACACTGTACCTTGCGATACTCCTGTGACCTCAACTATTCCGCACACTTTGATTTGTCGGTCACTCAAAACCATATCGTGGATTTCGTCAATCATTTCGGGGGTAGTCACTTCCACTTGACATCCCGAACGATGTTCATCTTTTGTGGATGTACGGCCACGTTTAAACTCATTTACTCAATTGTAAACAGGAGCAGATGTGCCATGAGCTTCATTCAACTCAGCTTAGATTTCTTTCGGTGTTAAATCTTTTAAATATAAGTGTTTAATCACCGCTCGAAACGCACTTTTTCCATTTCTTCACATAAAAGTTTTTTGCTTCAATCGACAATAAAAATTAAACCATGTGATGGAATAACTGAAAGTTTAACAGCTGTCTAGTGAGTATTGATGCTTACGAAAAACAAACCATTTATGATACTACTAGCGCCATCTCTAGGATATTCAAAAGATTTATTGAAAGATCCTCATATAACGCCTCCTCCCCATCTTACCGGTCTTTCTAAAAATACCGAAAAGCTGAAGTAATAAGAGCAATCGACAGGCAAGTTGGAGATCCAGGTTCGAATCCCAGTTCGGACTAATTTTTCTCCTTCTTTTCCTTCTCTGAATTCGAGCACGTCAAGCGAGCGTTCGAATCCCAGTTCGGACTAATTTTTCACCTTCTTTTCCTTCTCTGAATTCGAGCACGTCAAGCGAGCGTTTTACATCGGGTAATTAGTTAGATTTATGATAAAGTAATAGTTAGAAATAGTTAGGATTTAAGGAAAGGTACATTTCTTTGCACGATGAAATCATGCAACTAATCCCACAGGAGTCACAAGTGTGAAAAATAGCGACATGACTGGGACTCGAACACAAGACTCCCACTTTCCGAGCAGGTCTTCTAACCACTGAACTACCATGCCGCGTCTCTTCCTCACTGTTTAGGGAAAGTGGGAGACCTGGTATTGAGTCCCAGTCATGTCGCTATTTTTCACACTTGTTTTTCCTGCAGTAAAAGTTAAGTTACGATCAAAATCTCAGATTAAATAATTCTTGAACTAGAATCTAATTATTCGGCCTCTACTTCGTAGTGTCTCCGTTATAAAGAATAACGAATAAATGGTCTTTTTTCGTTACTCTTTATGACCATTGAACGTTTTGCGATTCCTTCTTTCCGCCGGCCAATGCTTTATTTATTAAGAAGATTATTAGTCAAACTTTGCACATTGAATTGGTTGGAAATGCAAAAATAACGGTAACGAATCCCTCACGAGTGAATCTGGGCTCGAAGCTGACCGACGCATGCACAGTATGCTCTTACATCCACCCAGAAGGACATAAACTAATTTATGAAGAAGTATGTATAATGTAACGGTATTAGTAATAAGTCATGTAATAGAAACAAAGTATGTATATAAACTCAGTATAAATTCTTCATGTATGAGTGTACGAGATAAGGAATATATTAAAGATTATGTAACAAAACTAGACTGAATACAAAATACCCAGTGGATAGTATTGTAAATTTATACTGTGGATTTAGTTTAGTTTCGTTACATAACCTATAATATATTATGATATTACACCAAATATCTCTTGATATGTTTCGTTAGATAAGGAATTTTTAAAATGTTGGAGACGTTCTCCGAAACATGGGATCATGGATTCGAATAGAATATTTCGCAAGTTTTCCAGTTGGATGGGTATCCCTCGAAATCGTTTTCCCCTTCCTTATCCTGCCTCGCAGCAAAATGTGTACTGCGTCATCTCCGCATTCCCATCACTGGTTGCAGCTCGAGCGAGGAAAACACTCATTGATTCCAAGCTCAAAGGAAACGAAATTCTTCCTCCTGCGATTGGAATTCCCAGGCAAATTACTCTCATTCCCTAAGTAAGTACATACCCCTCCTCTAGTGCTCCCATTGTGGTGCGGTGGCAATTTCCTCACTCGCCTGAGAGGAAGCCCTATATTGCCAGCATCGCACTCACTGGAAGCTCATCGACGACGACGACGCACCGAAAAGGTCATTAGTAGCCCTGCTAACGCAATTTCCTCGATCTGAGAAACATTAATGTTTTGAAAAGGAGAAATACCTAATAACTTTCGATATTCAACGCGTGATGTGCTAATTTTGTTCTTAAGTTTATAAAACTTTTGCACAAGATTTTTCACATAGAAGACGTATAAGTGGACTTAATGAACTTAACGTTATCAAAAAGAAATTGTGGAGATAATGATTATGACGATGATATCTAATTTAAAAATAATCACAATGACTTTATTAAGCGAATTTAGGTCCTGAGAAACCACTCTTACAAAACCTTGCTCTTATCAGAATTCGAACCCGAGACGCCGGCATTGTTAGCTTAAAACCATAACGAATACACCACCGAGCCAATCATAAACGAGAGAAAAACAGAAATGATTGGCCAATGATGCAGAACATGAAAAGGAAGTAGCTTAATTGCTATGGACATCTACCAGCTTTGAAAAAAGAAAGACTTCAAAACAAATAATGGAATGGGATCCACAGTAGCAAAGAAAAAAGGAAGATTAAAGAAATATATTTATAGGCCTTTCATATAATGAGAGATGATCGATAGAGAGATCATAATAAGTAAGGATGTTGGCATTGATCACCAATAAAGTTTCTAAACCAATTAAATGTATGGTCTTCCATATATAAATTTTGCATGTTACGAGAAATTAAAACGACTTTGGAGTAATTTTTCTGATAGATTGTTAAAACTTTTAATTCCTGCATTCAAGTATTTTACGATTAGTTGACAAATTCGTTGCAATGTCGAGGGTAAAGGTATTTAACTTTCCACGATTAGGCGTGCGCATGAAAAATCAACAACCTCCTCGTCAACATAGTTTCCTCCTTAGAGAGTCCTGTCTAGCCAATCAAGTTGTCTTATATCATCTTAATTTGAAAAATTACTACTCGACTTCTTGTTTTCTACCTAGAACTCAGAAAATCTTTCAATTCTGTTAACCACTGCATTCTAAAAAAGCATGCTTAAATATCGCTAAAAAATCCAAGGTTCTTTAATTTCACCACTCTCTGACTCTCTCCTAACGTACGCAAGGTGTTGTCTTAGATGGTTGTCTCTCTTCCTCTTGGTTTGGTCCTCCTCTTGGTCCTGGTTCCTCCTCTTGGTCCTGGTTCCTCCTCTGACCTCTCCAGAGTTCCCCAAGGTAGTGTCCTAGGCCCATTATTGTTATCTATTCTCATTGAAACCGTAATTTTTAAACCGCAATTCCAACCCCATTCAAACATCTCGTTTCCAACTCTTGCTTTATCGCATCCCAAAACTTTTCATTTTTCTCTTATATATTTCTTCTCATGAACTTTTTTCCTAAATCAATACCTATTTTATGATCAATAAGTGAACTATGCACCATTGAATTATTTTTTTCTTTAATATTAATTAATGTTTTGGCATTTTTATATATTATGTTTCATTATTTTTATACATTCGTTTTTGGTAATTCCATGATTGTTATGATTTTATGTAATTGTCTATGACAGGCTGTTATTTAATCTCACTACATAAATAATTAAAGAGACATTAATAAAAAGAAGTCCAAGAAAAGGATGAAATGTTACTTTGCGTGTAAAAGCGTGCAATTAAGAAAATTTCCAAGGAGAAACGGACATGTAAAAAGTCTGACAGCAACCTATAGCAAGCAAGACAGCAAGATATACAGCATAAATAGAGATAAACGCAACGAAAAACGTTACGTTGGAAACTGGAATACAACGATACACGCTAGAGAAAAAATTCCAAGAACCTCAACCTAAGTATTATACTTCTTGGGCGGATGTTCTCACCTCTGCGCTTCCGTGAGTAACTAATATCTCTCCGTTTTTGGGAAGCTTTGTAAGAAATGCAATCAGAGCGTTACTAGCCACCTCCATAGTTCCTCTCAGAAGCACTCTGGGTATAAAGCCATGGTAGAGAATGATCCCTTTGGAAATCACAAGGATAATGGTGAAGTTAAAGAGACCCTGTTACTTCTAATAGCTTTACTTCCGCTTATCCTTAGCTTTTTCTGCGATACTAGGCGTTGACAATGAATCATACAGTTATTTTTCATTTCTAGTTTTGTTCTGTACGTAATCCTGAGTACTTTATAAATTTTTCCGAGCAAAAAATCTCAGTCTTTCAACTCACCAAACTTAATAATGCCCTTCTTTCTCAATATTAATCATAGAGTTAAGTATTTCTTAACATTTTAGGTTATTTACTTCGTGACGAACTATTATTTGAAACAGGCTGAACGTAAAACGGGACTATTGAGCCTCGATATCGAAATGAAGTCATTTTAGTAGCTGAATTCATAACTTTCCTAACTGGTTATCCTATTTTTATAACTTAGAAAAGGAAAAACAAGGTAACATCCAAACTGAAAATTGTTTCAGTTTTACATTTTACCAAAGAATGTCTTCATTCTTTCGTGTTAGATGTTCATCTCGTAATTTCTTTCTCGCAGTTTTCTTTACGTCGTAGGATGTTCGAGATACATACTGTCTCTTAAATGCCTACCAGATTTCAAAGTTATCTATAAGTCTGATCCTCCGATTTATATTTCACCCTTTAAAACCTACTTAACACCTCTGGGTCCATTACCATTTACTCGATCTTCATATCTTCTCACTCCCTTTCGTTTTCTCTTTCCATTGCCACCTAACCAACTTCATTTGTTTTTTTAACCACACAAGTTATCTCCGCAGACGAAAGCCAAACCGACATCTCAATGGTTTCTAATCCTTTAACGACTTCATCAGAAAAAAGGGGGAGCTCAAGGAGAATGGTTTCCCAAATCTCTTAAAAAAGTCATTTACCCGCACTCTTAGCTGTAATATCTGAAGGTTCAACAGAATAGTTCAAACTGACTCCAATACCTCCCCATAGTCTTAATATATCCTGTAATATTTAAATATTTTTTCCTAGAATAAACCAAATTCAGTCATTGGTTCGTTGCTCAAAGTTATGGCCGAATATATGCAGCCGAAATTTTGATAAATAAATAGAAATTAAGTTGATTATTTTTTATTTGTAAAAACTTGGATGATAGCTACTAAATTCCCTAATTAGTAATTCTCTTCTTATGATTACTTCAAGAACTTCTTTTCGTTCACATGAATCATTTAGTTTGAAAAATGTACACTATGGGTTCTTAAAACCATTAATGCATGGTTTCTTGACGTTTTTCACAGTTATAAAGTTAAATCTTTTTCTTTCTGAATGTCTTACTTGTCTTGGGCTCCAATCAAGCTGTCGGTTAGGAATTATACTGAAGGACATTTCAACATTTCTAAACGTTCATGAACTTCATTGCTAGAGTAATGATTTCTGGTTTCAAGGGTTAGAAACGAGGGAATAAGAAAAGAGATCGGTAGAATAATAACTCATTCCAAACTATTGATGGGCAGCCTAATTTCAATATATATACATGAATAATAATCGAATACCACATGAAACAGGAAATGGAAAACCTGTTTCGACAGGACTACTGCTAATTATAAAAACCTATGATAACTTTATAAATATATCTCGTAAAACAAAGATTAAAATCAAACAGGACTAAAAACATAACAAGAATATAGCTACGTAGTAATACATTAATCGCCACTAAACTAAAATGAGAGTGGAAATGTGGAAGAGGTAGATGGGGATACATGTGCTTTAATGCATCAACTTAACTAATTTAAATGCTATAGTTTATAAACAGAATTTAGGACAAATTGTGTTTGTCAGTTTTATTTTCATTATGTATTCACTGGATTAGCTCTAGTTATGGCTTAGTATCGTGGTTTCCGTTTAACTCTACTTCGATTAATTAAATTATATTACGAGCTCGTTGGTTGACAATATGCATGACTGTATAGGTCGACCTAAAAATACAAAATGTCAAGAATAAAACGTAGGCTTGACCTATAAAACAGCGAGGTATTTTTATCTGGTTAAAATAGGAGTTACTGAACGTGTGAGTTAAGCCTAGAAAAACACAATATCGATTCTAAAGCGCGGTGCGCCGAAATTATGGACATATTCGATGTTTTACAGCTTGATAACTATATTTTGTTAAATTTCATTGTATTTAATCTTAATTTTTTACCCATTATATCCATGTAAAGGTTTATATGTCTATATAATTGTTCTATATGCATTCTTTAGTTTTATTGTGTTGGAATTCTGAGCTATAGTGCGACATTTATTGACTGTTATTTATTGTTTACTTATTGTATCTATACTGTCCACGGGAGGTTTTTGGAGGGGTTTTCCTCCCGTCTTTGGTCTTTGGGCTAATGCCGGGCAGATGTCTCTATTATTTTGTCCCCCTCGACCATTGCCACCGGGTCCACCGACCAACTTGCAATGATTTATTAAATAAATAAATAAACTAAATAATCGTATTATTTTGTGTTAATTACCCTGGTAATCACAGTTATAAATAATTATTCGACAAAAATGTCTTAGATAGCAGGGACAGGGAAATATTTTATATATATTGAGTTTTTGTAGTAAATATATATTTGAACGACCTCTTTAAATGCTCGTGTGGATACATGCAATACTATGTAAATTCTCATTCCAATGAGTGAATTTTTTTAGTTTCGTTTCTCTTAAATAACCTCAATCATAACATTAGCTGCTGCTCTTGGTGATTACGATGCATGTGTGAGGGATAATTTCCGTTCCGATTCAGCTGTTATCGGGGAATGTATTCCTGAATGCACCCGCTCCTCGTCACCTCCAAAACTCCTGCGAAAGAGCGAGTTTCCATCTTGCGGCGCTTTGGTGCCTCAAGCCCACAAGTTGCTTAATTTCCGGATAATTGGGAGGATTTCGGAACAGTAGAAATTCGCTTGGAGGATCGCGGGGAATCCGCGCGTATAACTGATTACCTCCGTTGGTAAGGTCGGAGCGCTACAATTATGCGCACCATTTCTTTATAGCCTCTTTGCCAATACAGCAGTTCATCCTTTTTTAAAATATATCAAATTCAAATTCAATGTAGGAATTCAATTTGAAGTAGACTGATCTCTAGGAAGGCCTAAACAATGGTGAAAACCTTGGCGCACTTTTACAGAGTTACTGACTGCGACCATTTGCTTGTGAAATTAGTCGTGTCAAATATGTCTTTCGTGTCAAATCTGTGGAATTGTACCAAAGAATTTTTTATTATATTTATTATTACACAAATCTGAAGAAAAATGAAAGTATTAAAAAAATGAGTAGAAAAACGAAAATTAAACGAAAAAAATATGTATAAGGCATTTATTTCTTCATATGCAGCGTAATTTAGCCACAACGCATCCTATGATTTACTATTTAGCGATGAAGGATGTTTCATTGATGGAAGTTTCGTCCAAGAGACGGTTATTCCAAGGACAGTTTCCAGGGAAATTTTCCCCTAATGCACTACGCTCATGGCTTTTCAAAAAAAAGACCGTCTACCAAAATATATTTAACCCAACTGATATTTCTCTCAACCGATGACTTTAAATCTCTGTTTATGGTAATATTCCTTCAAAATCTTATAATATCCTAAATATTCACAACCTGAGAGAAATTCAACTGTCATCTTTGATTGGAATATTTTTGACTTCGATTATTTGAATAGGTAACAACTTTAGTAGACCCTAGGCAATTTAGTTATTAGTATACAGTATTCACTGACTTGTATGTTTACATTAGCGAAAACAGACGATCCACATAACATTCTTGCCATATTTGAATAAAAAGATCCATATAACTTTATTCTAGCTATATATAAATAATTCTACAAATATTTTTGAAAACTTGTTCAGGCGAAACTTAATCAAGCTATTTATAAACCAGAGTGAAAGTGCAGATTGTGACTAAAACTGTTGCATATTTTGAACCTCGAACAAGAGGAAACCAAAATAAAAGTCATGTCTACGAAGCGTTGGAGAAATATTTTATGAAACCCTGGGGGCTAATACTGAATTAACTCGCGCAGAATTATGTATGTTGATTAGATACAAGGCCCTTTGACATCATAAAGCATTAAATAGTGATAAATAGGATGAAATTCACAATTTTATTCTATTTTTGTAATGGAATGATTCGTTCTTTCACAATGAAAGCTATGTTTAGCTTTAAAAGTAAGATCAAAATAATGAAAGTAAAAAAAAAAACTTTTCTGAAATAGATACATCAGTCCATTATAGCTTCATATTATGAATTTATTTAGCCATATGTATAAGGTATTTATTTCTTCATATGCAGCGTAATTTAGCCACAGCGCATCCTATGATTTACTATTTAGCGATAAAGGATGTTTCATTGATGGAAGTTTCGTCCAAGAGACGGTTATTCCAAGGACAGTTTCCAGGGAAATTTTCCCCTAATGCACTACGCTCATGGCTTTTCAAAAAAAAGACCGTCTACCAAAATATATTTAACCCAACTGATNGCAGGATTACGATGTTTTTAAAATATGCTTCAGCTGAAACTCTGGGCGACGAGGTATGAAATATCAATTTAATTGTTATTTTGTTTTTATCTATGTGATTTATATTTCACTTAAAACTTAAGTTAGCTTTAACCTTCTTTTAATGGAATGTGCTTTTTTTAGATTATCAACAACTTCGTATGCTTTTCATTTTTAGGAGAGCAATAAGAGTTATCTTTCTATGAACTCATTGACCGTAAAACTGCACTGAATTGACGGACCCATATAATTTCTCTCAAGGTAAAACTCGGAAAAATCACGTAAAATCTTTAGTAAAAGTTTTGTACGATCGCTTCTTAATGGCTCACCTTCCCACGAGGGCAGATGCATTTAATACACCTTTCTGCCCAGGGCAAACCTGCTATAAAGACGAGAAACTCTATCCTTATATATTATTTTCTGCGCTCGTTATCCGTCGAACGATCGGCAGTTTCAATAGCAAACCTTCTCTGGGGTGTGGTTTGTATGCACATATAGAGTTACGGGTCGACACGGGATAAGCGGTCAAGGTTTATTTATCTTTTCACCGGTGTCTACAAAAGGGTACGCGATCAATCATTCGATGGGACAGTTTATGGCCCTGGAAGATGCTACCCATCCGATAAGTATAGCTATCCTTTATAAACAAGAATACGCGCCCCCATGTGAGGCCAGGGATTTAAATTACCTTCACTTTCGAGGTTTATCGATGGAGAGGGTTGACCCGAGAATGTACTTGAGATCGGGAAAGGATTTGATACTACAAACATGTAATCGTTTTGATAAATGATATATAATAATAATTATAATATGATAATATTTATTAATTATGCTCTGAGGAACGTCCATAAGAGCAAAATATAAGTACAACTGCATATCAGCCGAACACAACGTTTAGTAACACAACAGGGAAATGTGGAAAAAATAAGCAGCATTAAATCAATGCCAGATATTTTATCTATATTGAGTTTTTGTAGTAAATATATATTTGAACGACCTCTTTAAATGCTCGTGTGGATACATGCAATACTATGTAAATTCTCATTCCAATGAGTGAATTTTTTTAGTTTCGTTTCTCTTAAATAACCTCAATCATAACATTAGCTGCTGCTCTTGGTGATTACGATGCATGTGTGAGGGATAATTTCCGTTCCGATTCAGCTGTTATCGGGGAATGTATTCCTGAATGCACCCGCTCCTCGTCACCTCCAAAACTCCTGCGAAAGAGCGAGTTTCCATCTTGCGGCGCTTTGGTGCCTCAAGCCCACAAGTTTCTTAATTTCCGGATAATTGGGAGGATTTCGGAACAGTGGAAATTCGCGTGGAGGATTGCAGGGAATCCGCGCGTATAACTGATCACCTCCGTTGGTAAGGTCGAAGCGCTACAATTATGCGCACAATTTCTTTATAGCCTCTTTACCAATACAGCAGTTCATCCTTTTTTAAAATATATCAAATTCAAATTCAATGTAGGAATTCAATTTGAAGTAGACTGATCTCTAGGAAGGCCTTAACAATGAAAACCTTGGCGCACATTTACAGAGTTACTGACTGCGACCATTTGCTTGTGAAATTAGTCGTGTCAAATATTTCTTTCGTGTCAAATCTGTGGAATTGTACCAAGGAATTTTTTTATTTATTATTACACAAATTTGAAGAAAAATGAAAGTATTAAAAAAAAACTTTTCTGAAATAGATACATCAGTCCATTATAGCTTCATATTATGAATTTATTTAGCCATATGTATAAGGTATTTATTTCTTCATATGCAGCGTAATTTAGCCACAACGCATCCTAT
>KZ308398.1:776993-812716 GCA_000376725.2 Ladona fulva
ATTCTATATTCCGTTAAATTCATAAACAAAGCTCGTATTAGAATAAATGTGTAAGAGTAACATTATATGGAAAAACTCCTAAAAAAAGGGTCAGCGAAGAGAAAAACACGAAGTGGGAGAACCCCAGATAAGAAGGTGGGCAATAAATAATTATATTTTTATTTTGTAAGGAGATACTTAATTGTTTCCATCGAACTGATTAAATGTAGTATCATACGTTCAAAACGTTTCATAAAGTTATTACAAATTATTGTGTACTATTAAATGTATTATTATATCATGAAGAATACTATATAAGAATATAAAACTGTTGTCTAATTATATACAAAGAAAGAAAACATCAAAATCTCACTAAAACTCTCATTGACTCAATTTTCCCAAATTGGAATTATATCGCTCTAAATGGCTCATTTACTAGTTCATCAAATGATACTTTGAAACGTTGATGTATGAAGTAACATTACCTGAAACATGTGTCCACAAATTGGTATTTACGATGTATAAAAACGGAAGATAAATCGAAGATAGGTCATTTGTTTATTTCTAATTATTTATTAACTCTGAACCCTCACAAGCATCTATTTTTTGGACAATTACAGGAGATTCGTGAGCAGTAAAAGTAGACGAGCGCACAGAACCATTCCCTTACCAGAAATATCGGATTAGCTAGGACTCGAACCCGGATCCTTTGAACTGGATTATAACAATTCCGCCACCTCGGCCGGTATACACTAAAATTGGTAAACGACCCGTCAATTAATTACCATTAATATCATGTTGTTTAGTATATCCTTATAGTGTTGTCAAATGGAATTCATTTCATTCTACTTAAAGAAGATGAAAATTAAATCACTTTTTGCGGCAACACAAAGCAAGGAAAATAGATTTCTTTGTGAAATCTAAATCTAATACAAAAGCATATTGTTTATTAACACTTTTGTCACTGTAGTACATATGCTACTTAATTAGCTCTCTAATTACCTTTCACAAAGTTTTATACCTACTTTTTCCCCTAGGAGTACATTTTCTATTCCCAGAAATAGCTCCTCTTCCTTAAAAACCGTAATTTCCTCGACTTTGGTGCGGAAGGGGTAAATGCCCTGCTCTCGAACAGCTACTTCGGTTCAATTACGACATGCTCTTCAACTTTATGTACTTGTTACGAAGGAAGTTTGGACGTAAATTTTTGCAGGAGAGACTCCCTTTTTGTTTTTCACTCTGCCGTAAAATAGTTGATGGAATCAGTGGCGCGCAGAGTGGCAGCAAATTACAGTTTGTTCGCTCGAAAACTCGGCGGCTAAAGCGGCACGCGGGGGTGCTTTAGGCACCCGACAGTATTGCAATACCGCTCCTTTAAGCTTATTAAAAATTGCCTCTTCGCTATGAATCCTTCTAAAATAGAGAGTTTGAAAGACAAAACAAAAGCGAACTGAAAGGAGCCTGCCTGTAATTAATTCTTATAAGGCTGGCATTAACCTCGACTGCTCCCAGAAAAAGCCTTCGTGGGGGAATGAGGCTTCCTGTAAGATATGAGGAGTGAAGTAATTTGCCTTTGCCTTCCTCTATCAAGCCGAAGATATTAAAGAAGGAGATGAGTCCACGTAAGTGAATCACAATGACCCTATAATTAATATTTTACGTATCGTTCAATATGGAGTCTATAAGGAAAAGGAGCGCAGATGTATTGATAGATTATAGTTTTGAGAAAATCTTTCGAGAATAATACTTTGCAAAGCGCGGCCACGGAGAATTATGACTCCCGATAGTTGGAATTTCCTAAAGTTCGATTTGCTTGCAAACTACGGATTTTTGGAGATTTTCTCAAAATGAAAATGGCTCAATATGGAGTATTTAAGAAGAAGCCTCTTCGGGATTATTATAGCTTTCGCATAGTTAGTCATGAAATGAGATAGAAAACATTGATCGAAAGATGCATTTTTCTCTGTTATGTAGCAATAGAAAAGAGTAAAACGTTCCATTCGTAAAGATATGATAGCCATACCATTATTACAATGTGCGCTCTTAAAAATAGAGAGGTTTATTCTACTTTAAATTTGCGTATTCATGGTTAAAACCAAAATCCTCTCCTGAGGAACTTCAGGAAGATTTCTTCGTCTCTATACACCGTTACAGTCGACGAACGGTAGCATTAATTTGATTTAATTTTGTTCATCAAGAACGGAACCCACTGTAGACTTGTTAAAAGTGCTTCGACAGCTGAGATCACATCGCATGTGAACTCCTACCGGGAATTGAACCCGGGACCACTTTCACCGAAGTCGAACGCGTTGCTCACTTGGCCATCCGGGAGCCCGATCAAGCACGGATTATATGTAATTTGCATATCATATGTTAGCCGCATGAATGTTTAGGGATTTAAATGTATTAAAATCATCAGATATAAATAATAATACGCAGTAACTTTCTAATAATTGGATATTAATCTTTCATATTTTAAAATATTTATACGTTCCTTGAATTTTTAGTTTATAGTGTTATTTTTAAAATTATTTATGAAATGATTTATGATTATTTTTGAAATATTATTGATATGGTTTTTAGAAGATCCGAGATTTTATACGAATAATTATTATAACGAAAAAATAAATAGAAGTTTTTCCACACATTAGATCTATAACTTGTTTAAATACATATAAAACCTTTTGAATACATAGGTCTTTAAGGTCTTTATTAAGGCGAGATTGAGATTTATAAGTTACTTATATGTTCATACTGAAGTTGCAACGGGTATTCAGATTAAAGGATAAATTCCGCTGAGAGAGCCTGTAATAATAAGGATGCTTTTAGGAAGAGAACGTTTACTCTCAGCACCGCCTTTTTTTAACGTTTAAAACTCGCCTTCACATCTTTTAATTATTCATCATAAATTTGAAATTTCCGTGAAATATCTTGACTGAATTGTTCTCGTTGACTTTGCAAAATTATCAGCCAGAAGATTCAATATTTGAGCCGTTCTTTTTCAAAGTGGAACATGTTAATTATTATACTTTTACTCCTACTGTACGGAGGAGAACATGTCAAACTCTATTTCACATAACCTCTGGAAATATTACATTTTCGGTAATAAAAAATATCATATCCTTTTAGTTTCGGTCTCAACTTTGTGGTGGCTCTCTTTATGAGGGAGAATAAAAAAAATCTTTTACCCGTTACAACCGAATTTCAATCTACCACGACCTAGGTTTCAGCGGATACTATGCGTGGTAAAGTTGTTTTTATTCCTCATCAAAAACTATTGATTTCAATGCATTTGAATCTGGAAAATTGAACCAATACATACAAAAATGACAAATATAGATACTAGATAATTGGTACAAACTAATAGATACAAGCTATTACAAATAGTGGATGAATAAAGGTAAACTATAGTAATACATACNTAAAAGATGTGTTCTCGGGTGAACACACATGTAAGTTCAGGATATTTCGCCAACGTTTCAATGGCTAACTCTGCCATCTTCTTCAGGGCTGCTGAACTTACCTGTTAACCTGAGAAAAATTCACACATCCTAACATTTAATTCTTTAAAATTTTAAGTAATAATGTACAATAGAAATATTACTGAAGAAGCATTAGGAAATTAAAAATAAACCTATTCTATATTCCGTTAAATTCATAAACAAAGCTCGTATTAGAATAAATGAATAAGAGTAACAGGCCTTTTAAGCTTAAATAAGCTACTTAGAGGGTATACACCAAGGGTAGCAGAGCTTGCAAATGCAGTTAGGCACGGCCAACTTCCGCTACTATTCATCATCGTTCAATCTAGCCTGAACTTTTAAAAACTCACAAATGCCTCAATTAAGTTGCTTGAAAATGGCAACGTACTTGTAGTTTCCAAAATACGTACACAGTGATTCCAAGAGGATGATGAATAGTAGCGGAAGTTGGCCGTGTCTAACTGCATTTGCAAGCTCTGCTACCCTCTCAGCAGCTTTTTCAAACTTAAAAGGACTGTTACTCTTATCCATTTATTCTAATACGAACTTCATTTATGGACTCAACGGAATGTAGAGTAGGTTTGTGGTGTTTTATGACGTTATAAATAAGAAAGAAGGCAAATTTACAGAAGGAAACTAGATTCTGTTATGTAAAATACCACAGCACAAGACGTTTTCCAAGATATTATGAAACAGGATCAAGTTTCTTTGAGAAAAGTCAACTCCCATCCTATTTCTCCTAACTTGGTATAGTTGCCTGATCATAAAACCATCATATGTGGCTTCTTACGAGTCAAAGCCACCGGATCCGTCCAGCGGTCCTATTTCGGGAACCGCCGAAGGGAATGCAGACTCCACATCAAACCAGATGAACCAATTTAAAGGGGGGGATGTAGATGAGAGAAGTGAACCTTGATGGAGTAAAGGATGCGTCCACAAGGAGCAGCAAGAGACATAAATTGGACCACGCAGGAATGAGGATACAAGCGAAGGGACCTGCGGAAGGAGCAGAGTGTTAAAGGGAAGAGGACCCTAAAGGCAAGACAGGGTAACAAGGGGGCGGAGAACTTACGTGAGGCGAAACGTCCTTTAAGGATCCGACGAAATGAACGGGCGTTCCTCACTCAGTGACTTTTTCACTTAGCGCAACCTCTCCCTTTCCAGAACAGCTCTCCTACGCTGCATCTGCTTCTATCTTTATCTTCCGACTGCGTCCTCTCATCACTCAGCCGAGACGTCCTTTATTGGCGCTCGCCCCACTACCGTCGCCCGTCCTGGTCCCCTTACCCCTTCCTCTCCGCTCATCTAAGGTCCTTTCGCAGGGTGCTGACACGTACGTCCTTCAATTGTAGCGTCGCTTTAATACACTCGTCGCCACCCTGTCCCTAGCCTCTCTCCCTAACTTCATTACGCTTTGTGAGGAAGATATACTCTCTCCAATAACTGTCGAGAGGAGCTTTATGGCACTTCCAGGGACATCGATGCCCATATCGAGAAACTTTTTTTCTCCATTTTAATCATTTTGGGATACTTGACTCATCAAGGAGAGAGTTACAGGAGTTAACAAGGTTTTACCACCAAAGGGTGCGGTTTGATTAGCAGGTTGAGCAAGGTAGAGTGATGGCCGATTTTTAATTCTTTTCTTTCTTTTTTTCAATATCGTGACATACGTCAGAGTTGTATAATATATACATTTTTAGAAGGTTAAAAACAGTCCGTTAGCCATATGACGGCAGGCGGAACTCGCGTTTAGAGGCAAACCGGATGCATCTGATTACCGATTTATGGGAAACTCCCTATGCGCATTTCGGAAAGAAAGTCTCCATTATCAAGGATATCACATGACTCCACTCTACATTAAATGAAAAAACGAATCTTCTTGAAAAATGAAAAGATTAATTTCATGGAAAAATTTAAAAAAAAGGAATGTTTCATTGTAGAGTCCTTGAGGATGGAGACATGTTTTCCGAAATGCACATAGGGAGTTTCCCAGAAATTATTTGTCCGAAACTTCACGTTTGCCTCTAAGCGCGAGTTCCGTCTGCCGCCATACAGCTTACGGATCGATTTCAAACATATATTTAATTAGCAGCCTTGTTACAACTTGCTTTTTTTCAATAACAATTGTTCTTAATTGTTCTTAACAATTAGATCTTTATTTTCTTTCCTTCTGTATGAAAACCACAGATTTAAAAACTTATATCTGAAATATACATAGTCCTTTTCCCGCTTACTCCTCTCCCTCTTTCTTTTCAGGTATACGTCCTTAGACAGTTAGAGATAATGCATACTCCATACACCATCATAAGACGGGTACGAAATGTTGACAGTCAAGAATCAAACATTATGTAATGCCGGATTCAATACATTTCTATCTCTATTTTCACCGTATTTTCGCTTCCCCTCTTGTTTGAATGTTTTCACACAACGTGGGTTTTTCTCTGAAAGCCTTCAGCTGAGGAACCCACATTCTTTCATCTATTTTATGTTGTCTTTTTGTTTATTTGTGTAATTCTGTATTTTTGTAAATCTTGCATGTACTATGCTTGACTTCTGAGGTAAGGTATAAGAGGGGCCTACAGGAGCCTTATCCGGCTGAATAAAGTTAACAATAATAATAATAACAATAATAATAATGATGATGAGTTCCCTCACTCAAGCTGATTTTTACACGGTAAAACATTTCTATAACTATTCCGAGTTAACACCATTTACAAATTCCACGATTACGCAATTTACGATCCACGCAAACTTCGACAAATATAATCTCAAACATTGCCAAACTCAACACAAGAATGGCCAAATAAGTCGTACTAATGAAAAATTGGACAGTTAGGCATGATCAGTATCTTCATTGCCATTTGGTTCACACAATCTTGTTCTGTTGTGTATCTTTCGCTGACATAAAATTAAGGAATTAACGATGATGAACTGCCCTCAGGATTTAGTTAGCTCGTCCGCATCCATAAAGCTTAACAGTTAGTTGGGCAGTTGTTTAGAACTTATGCTCAACCACACCCACTGAACCTACAGAGTCGGGCGTTTTAAATATACTGCAGGATTAACTCGGTCAAACCGCACAGTCTGTTATCAATTTTACTTCTCCCCGAGTTGATTCAAGAAGTTCGTTATTCACGCGAGATATTTTGCATTCAGAGCCAAAATTTCCGCCATGGTCGGAGCAAAGCAGTCCTCAACGGCTAGACTCGGCAGGAGAGTTGATAGAACTCGTGATGCCCTTTTTTCGCCGGACACGGGCCTCGGTGATGGAATACAAATTGCTCGTAGGGCAGCTGGAATGGAATACCAATTTTAAGCGTGTGCTCAGCAGTGTGTGCGTGTGTTTTTGGGTGTGGAAGTGGATCCTTCTCCGCTCTTCCCAGAGGCGACGTGCGATGTTTCCAAATGGCCCTAGATGGCTCCACCGGCGGAAGGAAGGATGCAGAAAATAACGCGATAATGAAAGGAAAGGAGGTGAAACAGGTTGCGTTCGTTAGCATCCTAGTGCGGGTAGATTCTCGTAATTTCAATCCCTTGAAACGTGTGAATTAGGTGGGGAAAAGGTTACGTGCGAGCCGAATAATTAAAATCGTTCCTCCACCTCGTGAGTACGAGTCTCTTCTCGTTTTCCGAACAGTTTGGACCTCCACGAATGATTGAAACATATTTGTTTTCCGTGAGCAAGAGTTTAGGAGCTCTCAAAAGCAGAGATTCTTAACTTATTTAAGTACGGTAATATTTTAAAAAACAGATTGGTTTACCATACAATTTCAATAATCAACTCCTTGTCAACGACATAATATCTAGATATTTAAGGATCCTCATTATTGTTCAAAATCAACAGCAAAACAATGACTTATGCATAACGGTTTTAGAACCCAAGAACTTCGATGACAATCTCCCCATCACTATTTGTTTGAAGGAAAAGAGACTGTACTTTTTCCACAGGATTTTTTAATAGGCATGACTAGGTTTCCTTCAAACATAGAGTATTTCCACAAAATATCGCCAATTTCTGTGAATTTTATCCCCATCACTATGTCCAAAAGCGTAAATAGGGTGATATTTATGCACTCGGAAAGGTATAACATGAGTATGAATTAAGATATTTGCATCCATGCAAATGTGTTTCGGAATAACCTTGATATTTTATCTCTGTTTGAATAAATTTTCTTCTTTCATTTAAGCACTCACTGCTCTTTACGTAAAGGTAAGTGACTCTGTCATCATACTATTCGTGAGATTACACATTCAAAATTCGTAATTAGATCGGAATCCATTCATTATTCAAATTAAAAGTTACCAGTCGACCAAAAATCAGTATTATTCGTTCGATCGACTCTTTTTCCTTTGTTTTAATTTCGCTTCAAGACTTTAAGTTATCTTTTAGCTAAATTTTTCATTCTTGAAATGTGCAAGCCGTCTCCGATTTGCAGCTTTTAAAGTTAATTCTTATCACTGAGGTAGTGAACAGATGTGGCTATATGTATTTCTTCCCTATCCTTGTTAATGAAACTCAATTACCAGCTCTTCAGTGCTCTCCTTCACTATCTGTTATATTAATAGCTGTATTATACATTCTCAAAATCCATCATTTCATTATGTGAATCAATCCTAGATTTAAGTATTTTAATATACAATTAATATCTTATTTTACGTTAAGAGATCACTTTGATGACTAGTTATTGAACCTTTCAGATTTTCAAGGTCACTCCTTATAAGGTTCATGTTGAATTGCTAGTTACTGTTCACATTTTCATTGAATTAATGTTGCTGTTCCTCTTCCTTTGTGGATAATCTCTATATAAACTATATATCTAGAGAAAATTCTGGAAAGTTTGACGAAGTCAGAAACCGGAAGATGGCTGTTAGGCCATTCTGAAGATGTATTTATAGATGAGTTCGATGAAAGTCCGTCGGTGGCCCTCCAAGGATTAAGTGTTGACGTCGGTGGGCATCGCGATCCCACGTGACGACTTCGATTTCCGGAATCACCTTATTCGCTCACGCTGTCGCGAAAATCGCCACCAATATTGAATATCTGACCGAAATGTAGTTGGGAGTCTGGGTGGATTTGGATCCGCCGTTATGATCGGACGCAATTTCCGCCAAATTTCCGACAGAGCGGCCGACCAGTGAACTGCATTCCCCTCCTTAATACCTCTATATATCTATTCCCACCGATTGGCAGACCCAATCCCCGCTGGAGAACTCATTCCTCCGGAATAGCTCGCCGTTAAGGGGCCTCAAATCCGGACGTCGTCAACCCGCAGCGCAGCCACGAAGATATTAACGGTTTCAGATATCTCTACCTTAGCCTGACCTTTTCTTTGACCCTGGTGTTATGACAGCACATATGTAGGGTAGCCTAGGCTTTAGCTCTGGGTGTGCGAAGCTTTGATATTCAATTCCATTTCCGTAGAGGGCAAAGATTCGGATTTTTCCCGTTTCAGAAAGACCAGTCTCTGAGAATGTCTAATTTTACACAGTGGCTCAAAATCGGTATTAATCATCTTTACGACAGATGTATGCAAGAGACCAATTAACTTGTCAGGGATGTAGTACTAGACTTTATGCTAAAAAGGAACTGTTTCCTACATAGCTGCAATGACAAAAAATTAAAAGATTATTTCCGAATATTTTGACTTTTACAGATTTTTAGCTTGTCGGTGTTTCAGTTTGCCTATATAAGTTTGAGGAAAAAACAGCCATATTTTCCTTCTCTCTAAATTATAAATATTTGCTATTTTTCGAGTGCGTGCGAGAATACGTCTTGAGAGCTCAGAGAGCGCCAGCAGCTGAAAAGTTCAGGAAGAGCCGTCTGGAAGATTAAATAAGCCTCAAGAAAGTCCTTTCTCTTGCAAAAGGTTTCGGAGATTTATATTTAAAAATATTTTTGTTGCCTAGCAGGATATGTATTAGTAGGATGCCGGGGATCTTTCCGCCAGAAGGCCGCATGCAAGTCGCACAAGATGCCATATGAGAAACGATCTGGGCGTACCATATTGCCTGTTTACATTGTCCAATAACGAAATTGTATATATGTGCGAAATTTGTTCAATTTAATGTACGCAAATGAAAAAGATTTTCAATTTAATTTTCGATCAACGTTATGAATGATTTTGTAAACTAAAAAATCAGAATATCGAGTTTCTTCATAAATGATTGAAAGCTTGCAAAGAATATATGAAGCTGACAAGTTTTCTTCTATCCTAATCCAAGAATATTTGACCAGAAGTTTCGCAATTGATCTACAAAAAGGAGTTTTCATGTAGTAGTGACAGTGGATCAGTGGCGACAAAGGCACAACGCTAGGGGATGTTCCCGACTCAATAAATAAAGTATTGAGCTTCTTTAAGAAAACTGGGCTATTCAAAAGACTGAACAGGTACCTGATGAGGTATTTTTATTCACCTTCTATAGGACCAAACCAAAATATTTTAAAGCACAAGGTCTCCCCGCACTCCACAATACAGTTTTAACATGCACACTAGCAATTACGTCTGAGGTGAAGATGAGGTCACAATGACATCAGTGACTTATATTAGAGGCTGAAGGTTTAGTAAACGGTGTAAAATGACCCTAGCCGTCGACGCACCGTAAATAATTACTACTATTAGTTTTGAGGTTAGCACAACCTGTATTCGACTTTATTCTGTTCTTAGTTAAGCAATAGCGTTTGCTAACTGTAACGCAGTATCAGTTGTCACAGTATGCTTCACCACCAACACAGCTGAATAATGGTATTGAACTCCTTCGCTTTGTGTGGTTTTACTTCAAGGTTTGTTTGCATTTCTCTTTGCGTTGCACTTAATTTGTGGAAATTAAAAATTTTTCCTTCTTACACTTTATTTTATGTATGTTTATGTTTCCTCTGCATCTAGTTATACAATTGGATGCAGTTTTCTTATGACCTTCACTGATGGATTGCCACGTAATTTTCATAAAAATAAATATTATTGCAATTATTTCCAACAAAATTGATTTATCGGTGAAAATATTTAAATCAATAACTAACACCTTGAATACAAAAATTGATATTCTTTGCTATGTGAAACCTAGGTGAATGTAATGATACTAGAAATTTTAACTTGGTGCCTTCTAGATTAACAGCGCACCATTACATAAAGATAATATCTTTTAATTAGCACGCAAGTGTGAAAGGATAGTTTTTTATAGTGTGAATATTGAATAGTGTAAAAATTCTTATGGTAGAGAGAACATTCTAATTATTATATAATTAAGTACTTTAAATTTACAGCAATAGCAAATTGTTGCAAAAAGCAATTGAAAAATTGTTCAATCATGCAGATCACCGTTCTAAGATGTAGAAGAAATAATTTTACCCAAAACGTAATGACAGGATAGATTAAAATTTTTATGATGCTTAAAATTTCTTAAGATGTTCCGATTTATTATTTTTATCCTTTAAGATGTTGATCACAGTACATGGAGTTAACACGCAAAAACATATTATTTCATCACAACTCTTCGATTCAACCGATATGCTATCGAAGGGGAAATTAGCAGTTCTCAGGTCGCCGAACTCCACCTTGCACTTCACCCGTACGCTCTTGAGACATTTGTAGGCTGCTCCAGCGATAATTCGGCAAATAAAATCCCATCTCTTCCATCCCACGCTTTGCTTTTATCGACGCGTGTTCTACTTTTTTCAATTTCCTCCACTCCACGTGTCGTGTAGTTCGTGTTCCCGCTCTCCTCCCGCCTTCCGCAATCCCTCGTCCTTTACTCTATTTCTAGCCCATTTTATGGCTGGAGAACCATCCATTCGACGGCGGCGGTTGGAGATTTCCCTCGCCTCCCTTTCGGTGCGCGCCTCCCCACTTCCCTTCCTCCATCCTTCTTCCTCCCGATGCTCTGATATGAAATACCTTTCCGAGAAAAAGTAAGAGTGGAAGGCAAGAGTGTGTCGGAAGTAGGACGAGAGCAGAAGGTGACGAACAAGGACTTGAGGAGGACTTCCTGAGAGTTCTTCTTTATGCGTTCTCCTTTATTCCTTCAATGGCGGGGGTTGAAAAGATAGAACATAGCACTCGACTTGGGGTAATTTGAGCTTTTCCCCCCTTAAGGTCCCTCAAGACATTTCCCGGCGTATACTTTATGAGCCGCTCAGAAGTATGAATGATTCTGCACCAATCGCCATCATGCGGGTATTTATATTCTCGTTAGTAGTTTCCCCTTTAATTCAAAGTTAAAGCAAGAATGCGAGACTTTGGGAGAGTTCGAAAATTATTGCCGGAAAAATTTAATTAAAAGTTTNTCATTGGTCTCGCAGTTGGTAATTGACATTATAGAATTCTTACTAAAGACATTCTAGGCCATCCTTTTGTCTTCTTTCAATAAATCATTCCCTCCCTCCATCATGCGGGTATTTATATTCTCGTTAGTAGTTTCCCCTTTAATTCAAAGTTAAAGCAAGAATGCGAGACTTTGGGAGAGTTCGAAAATTATTGCCGGAAAAATTTAATTAAAAGTTTCACCTGGAGGTTTACCTTATAATACGAATTAACGCGGGTAGATACCTGAGATTTTACAACCTCTTTAAGTGTAAGCAAAAAGTGTACTCAATTCAGGACGAGGACCTACGTGACTAAAAAAGGGCTGAGAACCCTAAAATCCTAGTATGTACATACACTACGCACTATGCTCAAGCATTTTTGAATTATAATCACTGTTTTATATCAAGTTATTTCCTGCTTGAAATGGTAGTGGTAAAAAATGCAGAGGTATCGTTCGTCGAAAAATGTTTTCAATGAATTCTATGTAGCGATTATACGGCGGAGAGAGAGTTATGCAAATTGGTGAACATGATGTTAACCGTTAAAAGAATTAACTAAAATCTCTATCAGTCGAATAAAACTTTACCTTATCCAGTTTAATCCACTACATTATGGTATTTGAATTTTTAAACTATACGCAGAGGAATCAAAAGTAGCAAAATTTTAATTTGGAGATATGATAGCCACTTTATGAAACAAAGATGTAGCACGTTAGAACTACGTCATCTTTCAGGTCAGAAAAAATCATTCCTTGAATGTTTTCCTATTTACAATTTATGTAAAATTCATTGGTTTAATTTACCCTTTACTATGACATACTCTAGAAGATTAAGTTCGGTGTATTTTCCGCAAAGATGAAGAAGAATGCATCACAGTATTTCCTTATATGGCCCTTAAGCGCTGTAGCATTTGTAGCTTTTTGAACGGCGTTCTCTCCAAGGTTCATCAGAAGCAATAATTCGTTATAGAACCCATAGCCAATGTCGTCTTACTTACACTCAAACCTTCATCCATCCTATTAGTCCGGATGACATCGCTTTTGATATTAAACATTCAATAATCTTTATTTCTTCTCTTGTTTATGATAAGTCGTACATCTTTTCGTATTTCTCTATGCGTATGCTCCTCAGAGTTTCAGCTCTTTTCTACATCTTCTTCCTACCCCTTCATTCTCTTTCGCTCTATTTACACTCCGATTATAAATCATTTTCTATCACTGTGTATAGCTGACATGGCCAACGTAGCCTTCCCATTTTGTGGTAATGATTATATTTTTCTTTTAGTGAGAAGAAACCTGTCATCACATACCTTGTGTCTCTTGATTTTAACTATCCCGGATTTACTACTAGAGTAATCCACTCCTTGCGTACTCCATTATTTCATACACTTCTCTGCGGCCATTAAGAAATGTACATTAAGAAAGAAACATCATCTATCCAAATTATTAGCTGGTTTTATCCTATCCAAGCTTTCGTCTATGTCTCTTGTCAACTTACTTACGTAAAATACTTGCTGTAATAGCTTTATAGCGTTAAATAGCAAATAGCCATTTTTAAATTAAACTTCGTGGCTAATTTTTTGGTGAGACTTCTTAAGCGGAGACATGTCGACGTATTGCCAAACAAGTATTGTTTATTGTATATGGTGCATCCTTATCTATTTCCCTGTGAGAATAAATAACACTTATCAGTTTCTTTTAAGATACAAGAATTATAATTTTCCGGTTCGGGCTCTGTTTTCACAGCTGGAAAAATAACGGATTTTGCGGTTCAACTGTGGTTTGATGCCCTGGTTCTATCGAACCAAGGTAGTGCAATGGCTCAAGAGTCTGAACGAACCATTTCAAATAATAACGCGAAAGATCGTAAACCCGTGAAGAAAGAGGGGTTTCTGCGATGCAAAAGTGAGAGAAGGAATCCCGGTAAGCGGGAGTAAAAGAAGGAACAATAGCGAGGCTCCCATTTGAAGGCCGGGGTTACACAACTCTTGCACGCGATACACCAAAAGGAGAAGTCTCCGTGGAGGTAGACGGCAAAGTCAAAAAGGGACCTCAGTCAAAGGAGCCGTTGACTCGCCTTTTTCCCCGTTTTTCATCCGCGGTTTTGCACCGCGTACAATACGCTCGCCACGGATTTTCCCCAAATAAAAGAGAGAGGGAGTTGGCAGAAAAATTAAGGCCACGGCCCCGCGTTATTATTCACGCACGTGCGGGAGTTTTATCTCTCTTTCTCGTTTTTCCCCAGCTCCCGATGAATGACTACGGGCCCTTTTTTTACATTTGGAGTTGAAAAGGCATCATTATGAACCCCGCGCGTTTATCCGTGTTTAAATTTTTTACGCGGGTTTTGTTCTGTCTTCGTTACGGTGTTCGGTTCTTTACGTTCGGTGGAAAATTTCGGTTGGTGAGGCTCAGGTGGTATTAATATCGGGCGGGGACACGACTCCGGGGCGACTTGGTGAACGTGTCTATCTTCGTTACTTTGAGTCGAGGTCAATCCTCTTACGAAGGATTGGGAGGAAACGCTTTGAAGGGCACTGTAACTGAAGCGAATGGAGTTTCCTGAATATCCACCAAGAGAAGTAAAGTAAAGGGCGAGACTGTTCCATGCCTGTGTATGGATCGGAAAAAGTTAGCTACATTCTCCTTCCAATTTAGTCACGTATTTTTCAATCGTTTCAATTCATAATTCCACCGGTTTTGAATAGTATTATTGCCAATTATTTTTTGAAAGTATCGCCGGGAATAATGCTAGGGGAGATTTATTAGCTGACATCTGTACAACCATCCTCCATTATCTTTATCGCGCCTCGAAATACCAAGTTCATGCATTTTCGGGGAACAATATGCAGAGACAATGCAACCCTTACCGGCTTCAGCTAATCAACATGTCACAGAAGTATGTAATGCTTCTTCTATCTCAAAAGACAATCCCTTTTCCCTGTCATTGTAGCCACTCTTATCGGTTTGAAGCTGTTGCTTTCATCTCCTCATTGGTCTCGCAGTTGGTAATTGACATTATAGAATTCTTACTAAAGACATTCTAGGCCATCCTTTTGTCTTCTTTCAATAAATCATTCCCTCCCTTATGTTTTTAATGAAGTTATCATGTATTATAATATAAAAAATGAGTTTGATTTTTCTGTAGTGTGTATTTCATCTGATGATGAAATATGCAACTGAACATTCTTACATTATTGGGCTATCAGCTATACATATGTCTACAAATATGACCTCCAGTACTTTAATACCAAATTACTATCAATGAGGTAAAACAAGCCACCAAGAGAATTGCTAGATTTTACTGGTTTAGCACAACGAAGTAGAGATTGAAGACATATCTTAATTTTGATTAATAAAAAGTTGAAATAAATTTTGAGTGTTAGTCAATCTAAGTTTTAAATGTATTTGACACCTAATCAGCCAATCTGTTGCTCAGGAGGACCCATATGTTTCATTGTGTTAATTGGCTATTTTGTGTTCGGTGTTTAATAATCCATTGCATTAAACCAATGCAAAATAAATTTGTGTACATCAGTCTTTTCTATCCTGACACTTAATTTAACATTTAATTTGATTTCCTATTGCCTATCTACTTCTTTTTCATGTGAATGATAATAGAATATCATATTATTGTTCATCATTTTCGCTACTGTCCAATAATAATGTCTTTTGAGAAATTCATGTCGATAATGGTGAAATGTAGAGACGCATTCTATGGAGGACAATGCGCGTATTTTGGGACTATTCAATTACTTGTACTTCGTTTCCAATTTGACGAGATTAATGATAGGAGCACAATGAAGCGTGTAAATCATAGTTATTGTTATTCTAATTGATTAGTTAAGCACTTTATGCACACGCTGGTTGGAGAGAGTTTCTGGCTAGTTTTCTGGCACGCCAGGAAGTGACGGCACATGACTGTTATCACAGCGATTGTGAGCATTAATCTTTTGAGTGTAGAAGGCGAATTCACATTGTTGTTTACATCGGGAGTCATTCAATTGTTTATGATGTGATAAGGTGAACGTGCTTATCTACGATCGAATCATAGGTAGGAAATCGGAGTAAATAGCCAACGTGGAATCCAGAGTTTGAGTTGGAAATTTGGCAACAAATACATTAAAAGGATCGTAATGCTTTCGACGCTGGGGCAGTGGGTGGTGCACTGTTTTGAGCCTTTGCAAAATCGGATTTACTTCTCTGGAAGACGTTGAATTATCGTCTTGAGCAAGTGTTTATCATAGAAGTTCCCTTCAGTTCTACGGACTGATAGAATAAAAGCTACATTTTTTTTAAAACAGTGGGGGAGAAGTTACATTAACCTTTAAGAGTTCGTAAGGTAAATTATAACGTTAGAGGTCGCGCACGGTCTAAAAGACCGAGTTTAGTATTACGTGTGTGTGCAAAGTCATGGCATAATTTAAATTAAAATTCTTTGTTATTGATTTATGTTTTTACTAGGTAAGTATTTAAAGAGGACAATGAAACATTAAAAATAATATTTTGGCGTTGCTTTTACCCCTTTTACGTGTGAGTAAACATTGACTTCTCGAATCCAGGATTATTTGGTAATTAAAATTATACATAACTAAATATTATAATATGAACAATGCATATTGTATGTTTAGAAGTGAATAAGTAATTCTACCCTCAGAGTTATGTTGTTTCTTCGTCATCTTCCTTTTCTTCGTCGTAAACCTCAGCGCAGTCTAGACAAGTCGTTACAGTGTGATGTCTATAAATAAAATTTGAAAATATAGCACAGTACATTCTGCTTTCTCTGTTTTCTTCTCAAGAGGAAAATGTCCAGAGCCTACATCTTTTGGTTCCTCTCCTTCTGCATTGAGAGTTCCTATTAACTAACCCATCTCCAACACTTTCACCAACTAATTCCCTAACTCTCACGTTACGTGTCTCTATCACGCACAGCAGAGTTGAAAATCTCATTAATCGCATCTTTCTTCATAACTTATTGGTGGACATCCAAAGATCGCGTAAATAAAACAGAAAAACGTTCGTTGGAAGCCATGATTCTGAGAAGGGTTATGTTAGTAATGATATTGCGTCAGTTGGGGTACATTCTTCCGAGAAATGGATGCATAGGTCGTTTTTTTAAGTGGCTAAAGTAAATAAAGACTTATTTCGCGTACTTAATTGAACGAGAAAGGAGTTAAACAGGTCGCAAATTACTTCTGCAAATAAATTCCCACTGCGTAACGAACTTTTCTCTCGGAAGCTCTCTCTAATCGGAGGGCATCCTGAGAGAAAAGAACGAGGTAAATCCTATTACACCACGTTTACTAAAACAGCACTTACAAAGTCTCGGGGTAATTAGCCTTTATTCCTAACATTTATTTCTGTTAAAACAGACAATCCTGTGAGGTTTTCGCCACATAGTTCTTCGTCATTCATCCTCGACGATCGGATGAGTTTGAAAAAAAAGAAGACCGCACCCTTCAAAAAAGAAAAACAACATTCCCCCGACTGGTTCGGAATACAGATGCTTTCAATCTCCCACGCAAAACTCGAGGGTCATTTAAGAGAGAGAGGGAGAGGCACTGTGGTTCTAATATCATATAATCCCCCGCTAAAAGGTCCCCTTCCTCTTTCATATTTCAGTACTTCCCATTCCCCTTGATTCCAGCACACGCCGCCTGCCAATCCAGTTTTAATGCACCGCCTCCGCCCAATGCCCATTCTGTAATTCCTTCCGCAGAAAGGACGGCCAATCCAGACGTGGGAGGCAAAAAATGGAATCGATCAGATATATAATATTTTCGCCCTAACGAAAACGCCAATCGTTTAACCGCTCGATGGCTGAAAATAAAAGTCCGTCTGTGGGAATGAAACTCGTCCCCGCAATCGCGAATAGCTCCGCGAGGTTTATACCCAGACCCATTGTGCGTCGAGCTTTCTCATTAAGTTGGCAGGTTGACTGGATTTCACCCGCTGAACTGAATTCATCTCATATGTATGCGCTCTGACACACGGAAAATGCGAGAGCCTGTTTTTTATTCATCCTGTCTTGTCCGTCCCGCACTACCTCTCTCAGACTCTTTTGCCTGATCGTACATTTCGCCTTTGTTTCCTGGAATTAAAAACGACTTTGGTGAAGGCTGCACATTCATTGCTTGCTTTGGCTGCCCAGGAGTTCTTTCTGAAGACTTTGTGAATACAAGGTTACTTTAACAATGGCCCTTCCAACTCGAGAGAATTCAAGAAAGGTTTGATGAATAGAAGAGCAGCTAATGATATCTGACGCGTACACTTCCAGAGTTAATGCTAAATTGAGGACGTACAGTACACATTTCGGTGTTCCCCTTGCGCTCTGTTACCGTTTTTGAACCATTTGGAAGAGAATGGTATCGGTGTTGAAGATTCTCGAAAACTGTCGGAAATGTCAGTTAGAATTACGTTATTCAGACGTGAAAATATCGTTCTCTGCTAAAACGTACGTCAATACATACATTTTTATCTCTGGATGACACAATAAGCTGTTTGATAGCTTTCCAATTGATATGCTACTCCTAATAAAGTGAAACAATTATAAGAGAATACCAGAGTTAATTGTTTATACATGCAGAATGTGCGGAGCATGTATAAACTCTGTGTAATAATGGTAAGTTTAAGGTAAATTAAGGTAAATTATTGATTCTGAATTCCATCCTTGCATCAGAACCTGACAGGTACAAACGGTAACATCAGTGCATAATGAACGACTACTTTTCAGCATTTTGTTAGCTAATAATATACACTAAAGTTGATTAGAGGGGAAGATAGAGTATTTGCATTGTTACGGATGCTTTTGAACGGATATTCTTCGTTAACAAGTCAGTAATATGAATACCCATGTTATTTTTATACAAGCCCTAATTAGTGAGGAAAGAATTAATCGGGAGGAATGTACAAAATGTCCTAGAGATGGGATACGTTAGAAACTAAATCGAAACAGTTTACGTCAGCTGAGATAAATAATAATATTTTTGGGGAAAAACTAGGTTTGACACATACTCTGATCATGATGATGTAGAATGTGATATATGATGATGAGAATGTGGAATTAGCCAGTATTAAGTCTAAGCAGCTATATTGTCAAAACTCTGAAAAATTCCAGCTGTAACTGTAAATTTATCAATAGCAAAGTAGAATTAGAGGGAATAGAATAATAGTAAAAAATGTCAGCACCTTTCATTACAGGAAATTAATTCGCTTATTGAATTACTGCTTGAATTTCTGTTAATTTTACCCAGGAGCCACTCTATTTCAAATTTTAACTAAGCGCCAGTAAGCCCGTTGCCATGATAAATATTTATAATGGAAACGAACGGAGGACATCATAATTTTAGATTTTGTTTGATCAAAGTCTCTCCAATCCCGAAATCGAGTTCCATATTTCAAAAGGATTTCAATCGCTGATTAGCTTCCATGGTAACACGATAAAGAATCAACATAGCCAGAGTAATCATAGATTAATCGCCTAGAGGATACATGTATATTCTATTGGAGTGGCAGAATGGGAATGAAAACTGAAGATTCCAGAAATGCATTGCTTGCTTAAACTCACTCCCTTCTTGCAAAGCCTAATTATTCAATTCCAAAATAAAAAATAACGTATATAAAGATAGGGGTTGAATTTTAACCCAAAATAAGTAATAAAACAACGATGTCAATACCCTGCAAGCCGCCTTTCCGCGTGTGCCAGGGGGTGTAAACACCGAGCGTTCTTGTTACCATTTTAGCTTATTGTTGTTTCAAATCGTTCGCGGAAAGAATGAGTCCCCGAAACGACTTGTCCTCGCATCTATTTCACTTATTTGCTCATTTTCTCAAGCTTATTTTTACTGAGACGTACAAAATAAGTATTTGACTTCAATGTTTGAAATAACTATGCATTCGGTTGCAAAATTTCAATCATGACAAATTTACCTGTTTTTCGAACTACCGCTACCTTTTGTTAGCATAGATATCCATCGGTTTTACCCCGCTATAATGTGTTACCTAATGTAACGTGACGAATGGAATTATTAGAGTGAAAATTGACTATCCAAAGTTTTCCAGGTATTCCCCATTAGGTATAATAAAAATAAGTGAAAAATAGCGACATGACTGGGAATCGAACGCAGATCTCACAATTCTCGGGCAAGTATTCTAACTCATAACTTAAAGATTCAGCCGCACGGCATTTTCGTGCTAAGTAAAACACCTATTCTCAATCCTTGTTATTCCCCATAGCTCACGTTCTGATTGAGGCTAAACATTCTATTAAAAATCTATACTATGTTAGATTCTAGCTTAGGATACTTCTATTAAGTGCAGAGTTCTCAACCTATGAAGACCGCGTAGTTTCTCATTTTGTAAGCTACACCTTCTTTCTGTCTAACCCACTGCTCTAAAGGAGTTGAAATGGCTTGTTTAAAGGAGAGCATTTTTAATAATCCATCAACAGTAGCGAAAGAGAATCGAGGATAGAGTTAATATGAAACTATAGTAAAAATCGGGCTCCCGGAAACCGCGTTGATACCGCGTTCAACTTCAAAGAAAGAGGTCCCGGGTTCGATTCCCGGTGGGGGCCTACGTGCAAAATGACCTTAGCTGTCGAAACACTATTAAAATACGACTACTACCTTAGTAAAAATCCCGGATCCCGGATAGGGATGAAATTAAACAAAGCTAGGAGCGATCTTCAGCCGAAAGAATGCTGGAATAGGGCACAGAATTAGATTAAAGTTGAAATTAATTGAATGAGGACGAAATGAACATCGCTGAAACCTGCTCATTAAATAGTACCGGTGTATTCCAATAAACATATTCTATTTCCATGAAAAGCGTGAATTGAATCCAATTTAGGTGATATGCTTATGCTGGAAAAAGTTGAAAACAAAAATCAATATTTGAAGGTACATGCACACATGCACAGTGAGGTTCAAGAAGCAAATTCGTCCCGAAATTTATAAAAGATATCGAGGTGCACATTCAGTGCGGTATACACCCGTTACGAAAAGGCTTGAGGCGCTTTCGAGAAAGAACTGCGGAGTTATCTCATTCACACCAAGCGGCGCTGGCAAAAATAGAAATCCCCACCGAAATCAATTCCGGAAATTCCTCACCGATCGTGAGCCCTATTGGCTGGACCAAACAACCTCTGATCCATGATCTTGAAATATACACGTATTGCTGGCAGCACCCAGAGCTCTCATTGTCGCTGTCAGACCGATCTGCTTGCCTTAAAAAGAAAAGAGCTGCGATTGGCTTCTGGAGGAACTGATTCCAATAAACGTGTGGGATTGCGTGGGACGGAGAAGAGATCGGAAGCTAAGGGAGAGAAAAGTTGGAGGCGAGGAAAGGGACGCGGAATAGTAAAGACGAAAGCGATGTGTTTTGCGGACGATTAAAACGACTTCGTGGTTCCTCTTGATTTTCACTGTACCACCGTCCTCGAAGGATCCATAAAATTGGTGCATAATAAATATAGAATAGAAGAGGCGCAAATGACGTGCACGGATAAAAGAAAGGGAAGAATATTAACTTAAAATGAATTCTGTGCACTTGAAAACGTGAAGGATAAACAGAGTTACCTAGAATTACAGAAGAGGCGTAAACAGTGTGTACCAATATCACATACAACCATTCCCTACCTGGAAAACAATCTGAATAGCCGGGGCTCGAACCCGAGACCTGTAGGTTGTGGTTATATTACTATTTATGATGGATAACCGAAAGACCATCTATGATATGAATTAAGTGGTGTGTATGCCCCTAAAGCTGTAAAATATTGGAGGTCAAAAATATAGAGAGAAAAATCTAACTTAAGGATAGCGGTAGGCAAAATGTTTATCTTGTTGAATCTTATTTATTCAAGGAAAGATAAAAACGGAGGTTCGTATCACTAGCAATTCCTAATTGTGAGGTGAGTTGTTTTCTTTGTATTTGATGGAAAGGGCTTTTAGAAATTGTCAACAGAAACTCGATTAGCGGAAATGATTTTAATGAATGTTCGGCGGATAAAATTAGACCTGACGTGGAAAATCTTTCTCTTGAGCACTAACCAAAGGTTATTTATTATGAGAAGATAATGTGATAAAGCAGAATGAAGATTAGTATAACAGTCGCAACATGAAGCCTAAGATTAATTCCAAAAGCAACAGGAGAAATTAAGAAAATAAAAGGCAGCGGACGCGTTGGAGAAAAAGAAAAGAATACATTCTATCCTATTTGGCCGGTCGAAAGAGGTAATTAACATCTTGTGGATACTATAAAGTTTTTCTTTTTTCTCCAGAAAGAAAAAAATGTTGGAACATGGCTGTTAACGAATTAGAGGTTTAAAAACACTCCTTAAGCCGTATGTCGGCAGACAGAACTCGCGTTTAGAGGCAAACGGGAAGTTTTGGATTACCGATTTCTGGGAAACTCCTTGTGTGCATTTGAGAATCAATATCTACAATCTCAAGGCCTCCAAAATGGTAAATAAAGCGTTGAACAGAAGGGATAGAATCATTAAAAAATAGTCTAATAATTAATTAAATTAAAAAATTAATGAGGATCTGGAATCAGGAAGTAATTACGTCAAAAACTTCACTTTATAATATTAAACAATTCATATAATTTACTATGACTGATATCATTCATAGGTTTGGCTTTTCAGCATGAAATGGCATTCCTATTTATTATTTTAACGCTATCATTAAAATAGAAAGAGAAGGCTAACATTAATCGATATTGACTGGTACAGTAATTGTAACCAAGATGATTTAAGAAAATTATCAACTAATTATTTGTGGTATCAAATGCAGAAAATTTCTAAGATTGGATTGTAGCAGTAGAAAACTATATCAAATATACGTAAAACTGTAGTATATCCATGGCGCAGAAAGAAGTAACCAGAAACCATTAGAAAAACCGATTAATTTGGTAAAAAGTTATAAAAGTCAGTTGAACGTCATTATATTATTCCCAAAGAGAAACGGACATGAAAAAAGTCTGACGGAACCGCGAAATGTTCTGGTGGAATAGGTCAATGGATAGAGCAACAGACCGGCAATTGGGAGACCCGGATTCGTGTCCCGGTTCCATCAGACTTTTTTTCATGTCCGTTTCTCCTTGGGAATTTTCCTAGGTGCACGCCTTATCGTGCCAAGTACCTAAAACCCTTTTCCTTGATCATTATATTAATTATTGGTATTAATAAATTGAGAAATATGGCCATTTTGAAGAATAAGTGAAATAAACTGACGCTTGTAAATGTAAGTCAAACGTAAAGTGAAAATGTTGGTTGTGAAATGAAAATAGTGATAAATTGTACTGATAGTGATTAATAGTGACAATTGCCCTTTATAATTACAAACAGTTCGGCTTAGGAGGNAAAGCCAGGTGACAAAGTCTTTCCAGTTTCAAATATATTAGAGAAAAGCATGCAATATTAGACACATAAATAGGCAAAGATATCGTTAAAATCTCCTTTAAATGTAATAAATCTTCTTTATTTCACTCAAAATTGAATTTCTCAATTCTTACATCGATTTCGTTACCTCACACTAATTTATACATCTCAATAAAGTAATATCCCTTTCTAGTACAGTTACATTAGCATCAAGGTTTACAACACGTACAGTTACATGAAGAATAAAGCTAGATAAAGTAATGATGCTATTAAAGTATGAGAATTTTTATTCTATTTTTTCTATATTATATTTATGGTTAGGTAAATGGTGATAAAATTGTCTTACTGTGCAGAAGTATCCTACGGCCAACATACCAATAGCTATAGCACAGAATAATAAGAAAATACGTAAAGCAACAAAATGTAGCATAAACTAATAACGCAATATAATAAGTCTAATAGTAAATATTACATAGATAAACTCTGACAAAGTTCTAAATAAACCAAACAAGTACTTCGTAACTTCCTTGTTTAGTGTATTTAGAACTTTGTCATGGCCTTCCAAGATATCCGGCCAACTCATATTGACTATAAACTTTGATTTTCGAAAAATAGATTAATTTCTTTGTTTATCTATATACATATACGTCATTTCGCACGTGTGCCTTCACCGGGAATCGAACCTTTCACCGAAGCCGAACGCGTTACCCACATGGCTACCGGCCCTGAATCAACACTGTAATTTGAGTTAGAGGTTATAAAACACTCCGTAAGCCGTATGTCGGCAGGTTCCAAATGCTTCCCGTTCATCTCCAAACGTGAGTGTCGCTTACCGACACATGGCTTACGGAGTGCTTTCAAACTTCTAATTCATTAACGGCCGTTCCAACCTTCTTTTCTTTCATAATACGATATAGCTGACTTTATAGGTGGCTAAACAAAAAGGATTAGATCGAAAATTAACGTTTACTTACATAGGGTACCAAAATTATATGATGAATATAGTAAAAAGACAATCCACAAATACTAATAGTTTTATCATGAAGTTTTTTTGGAGATTATTTCCTCAAAAACAATTATGTCGTTCCATTGAATAAATTCTAAGATACGGACGAATTTATTTCGGATCTTAAACCAGGCATTCATCAGAATAATTAGTTACAACTTTCCATTGGGTACCCAAATTTTATTATGATAACAATAGAAAACACCTGTTCATGATCCTACACTGTGGTAAACCTTCACACTGGTATAAAGTTCTATTTTTCTTAGAGAAATATTCAATGCTCTCCTCTTATTTAGGCTAGCTGAAGATAGTGGACATAGTTTTGTTAAAAGTCATTCGACAGTTAAGGTCATTTCGCTCATTTGGGCTTCCACCGGGAATCAAACCCGGGCCCGTATCCACCAAAGGAGAGCGTGCTACCAACTTTGCTACGCAGGATCTCAAACCGAGGATGGTTCCCTGAAGAAATTCCAAATTTCAGCGTAGGAAATATTGTGGAAAAGAAACGACCTTTAATAGTTTGCTCCTTATTTTTTACTACTCCGTCTATGATGACCCAGAAATTGCCTCTTTTTACACACCTTTTTGCAGTTTTCCGATAAGTTTTCGTCATAGCTCGAACAAGCAACCTTTGAGAAACAAAAACAGGTAACCAATACACATACGACTGCATCAAAACATATCAGGAACTGAAGATCCTGTTCCATACGCTAGTTATAATATGAGCTGTTAACTAACAACAACATTACATTGAACCGTGCAAGACCTAAATTTACTATAAGATGGCTCAGCAAAATATTGAAAATATCCTTCTACCGCAAACAATTCAACTCTACGTTATATCGCCTAATAAACATCACCAATAAAACCCCACTAGTATCTAATATTACCTTGATTTCTCCTTAAATTACTCCTTATCTTTGGAGGGATGGTTTAACCACTGATTGAATAAATAAACTCTTTATTAAGGCGAGGTTAGGTCAAGCTGGCCCCTCTTCCACCTATTCTCAATTGTCAACACATAAGTTAAATTTAATATTTTAAGTTTAATGAGAAAATGGGAATACAAACAGATTTTTCATATATAAAAGCACTCCTCTCAAACACCTAAGAGATCTATTTTCCCTATAAGTTTTTCAAAAGAGTGGATTCGAATTCAGGAGCAAGACAACCAATATCGATGCTTCGAACAAAAAGCATCTTTCAGTGGAGCAGGTCTTTCTGTCATTCGTATGCAAATCTTGTTTCTTAAATGAAGTTCGGCTCAAAAAGAAACGCAAAACAAATTGAATGTATGCAAATTGGGATTCGCTCGTTCCCTTTTGTCATCAGCCTCAGGACGTTATCGACGAAACTTTATCAAAGGAGTTCAAATCGAACAGAAGACATCGTTTTTTAGAGTTCGAGAAGATCGTTGCAAAACATTTAAACGCAAAGTGCAATTTCAATTTGTTACCAATCGAATTTACAATAGATGCGCCAATGAAATCACTCTTACGAATAAATTCATTAGAAAATCTTTACAACGCGAAAATCTTCAAATGGAAACCTATGTAAGATTTAAATTGTGCGTTGCAGAGTTTTAATCCTCTTTGAAGTTGGCTCATTGCTATTCAGTTCTAGGGAGTGATTCTCTATGTTTGTATAGGAAGCAGGGCCATCTCCAGCAAAATAATTCACCGACAAAGAAGCTACTGCTCAAATCGCCGTTACAGAATACTAAAAGAGAGAAAATGTTTTACCTTCTATTCAAAACTGGCCTGTTTTAGAGGAAATTTGGTAAATATTTTTGGTCAAATAATTCTTAAGTTTCAATTAGTTGTGATTTATATGTACTTATGTATTAGATGCGATACAGAACAGGTTCTAACAACAAAATGATGTTGATAATAAGGATTGGAAATGATAATTTATGTAAATGGTTGATATCGCGAATCCGAAAGTGAGATACCGTTTGATATTCGAGTAAGAAAAGAAAACTAACACTTTTCTGAAGAGAATACTTCCTTTCTGTTACTAGATAAAACATCTTCGCTACATTTGGTATAATTGACAGATAAATGCTGCAAATGTTACAAGTAATTCCATTAGCGAGAAGTAGAAATGTGATCAATGATGAAAAGAATATGAGATATATCATTTAGAAACTTGCCAAAACCGCCGTATACATTTCTACAGTTAAAAAGAGAGAAATAATAGTATGGTTCATGAAATTACAAAGATTATCAGAAATGCGTTCTCTCATATGAGTATACATGCAAAGATACCCCATTTAAACGTTACTAACGAAAGTTTTTATTCTTTAAAAATAGTTTTACTTGCCTCAGATTTATATATTATTCGCTCATCTGTAGTGGGAGTGACAGCGATCTCCCCCACTGACAATTTTGTAGTACCAGAAATTTGCCTAGGATCTGGTACGGAACTTGAATAAAATGTGAAGCTTTTCCACGATCACATCACATCTACTACATTTATCATGACAAATCGGCATTTAAAAAGTTATCTGGAACTGAGCTCATAAGAAAATTTTCTTAAACCGTCCCAAGGAAATGGTCTAGATATTAGCTTTAAATCGTTTACTTTACTTTGATTCAATTCCTTTACGCCCTATGAAACAAATATTTTCAACGGTCATATTTTGNAATATAGTAGAATAATGTTTTTAATTCCACCTGCGTTTAGACTTAAAATCTGGGTGACAAAATGGAAACGAAGGGCAAAATAAACGATGAAAAGGGCGAAATAAAGTGAAAGAGACTAAAGGTTGGTCAAGAAAAGACTGAGGGGTAAATAATGGCCTCCCATCAAGTGAAGACATTGTTTACAACGAGAGAAGTTCTTTTTCCCGAGGCTTTAGAGAGAGGGATGTCGACACTGGGATTGAGACGCAGGAATTGTGGGATGTTTGATTGCTCGAATGCAGTCGGAAAGAGACTTGTGTGCTACTCGTTTCAGAAGTTCGACTACGGCTATGGCTTCCACATTTCTCGGAAGCTGAATGCTGGAATGGATTAAGGCATTTTTTCACATTTCTACATCTCTCGAATGGACCGGTGGATGATGGGATATTCATTGAGTTCCCCTTGGAACTCAGAATAGTGGTAGGAAAAGCACTAAAGTGAGTAAAGCTTAAACCGACTTCTTTCGCTACATACCTAACATTGCGGAGGACTATTATTGTTATCGTTGAAATCCTTGCAGATAAATCGAAAGCCAGGTGACAAAGTCTTTCCAGTTTCAAATATATTAGAGAAAAGCATGCAATATTAGACACATAAATAGGCAAATATATCGTTAAAATCTCCTTTAAATGTAATAAATCTTCTTTATTTCACTCAAAATTGAATTTCTCAAATCTTACATCGATTTCGTTACCTCACACTAATTTATACATCTCAATAAAGTAATATCCCTTTCTAGTACAGTTACATTAGCATCAAGGTTTACAACACGTACAGTTACATGAAGAATAAAGCTAGATAAAGTAATGATGCTATTAAAGTATGAGAATTTTTATTCTATTTTTTCTATATTATATTTATGGTTAGGTAAATGGTGATAAAATTGTCTTACTTTGCAGAAGTATCCTACGGCCAACATACCAATAGCTATAGCACAGAATAATAAGAAAATACGTAAAGCAACAAAATGTAGCATAAACTAATAACGCAATATAATAAGTCTAATAGTAAATATTACATAGATAAACTCTGACAAAGTTCTAAATAAACCAAACAAATACTTCGTAACTTCCTTGTTTAGTGTATTTAGAACTTTGTCATGGCCTTCCAAGATATCCGGCCAACTCATATTGACTATAAACTTTGATTGTCGAAAAATAGATTAATTTCTTTGTTTATCTATATACATATACGTCATTTCGCACGTGTGCCTTCACCGGGAATCGAACCTTTCACCGAAGCCGAACGCGTTACCCACATGGCTACCGGCCCTGAATCAACACTGTAATTTGAGTTAGAGGTTATAAAACACTCCGTAAGCCGTATGTCGGCAGGTTCCAAATGCTTCCCGTTCATCTCCAAACGTGAGTGTCGCTTACCGACACATGGCTTACGGAGTGCTTTCAAACTTCTAATTCATTAACGGCCGTTCCAACCTTCTTTTCTTTCATAATACGATATAGCTGACTTTATAGGTGGCTAAACAAAAAGGATTAGATCGAAAATTAACGTTTACTTACATAGGGTACCAAAATTATATGATGAATATAGTAAAAAGACAATCCACAAATACTAATAGTTTTATCATGAAGTTTTTTTGGAGATTATTTCCTCAAAAACAATTGTCGTTCCATTGAATAAATTCTAAGATACGGACGAATTTATTTCGGATCTTAAACCAAGCATTCATCAGAATAATTAGTTACAACTTTCCATTGGGTACCCAAATTTTATTATGATAACAATAGAAAACACCTGTTCATGATCCTACACTGTGGTAAACCTTCACACTGGTATAAAGTTCTATTTTTCTTAGAGAAATATTCAATGCTCTCCTCTTATTTAGGCTAGCTGAAGATAGTGGACATAGTTTTGTTAAAAGTCATTCGACAGTTAAGGTCATTTCGCTCATTTGGGCTTCCACCGGGAATCAAACCCGGGCCCGTATCCACCAAAGGAGAGCGTGCTACCAACTTTGCTACGCAGGATCTCAAACCGAGGATGGTTCCCTGAAGAAATTCCAAATTTCAGCGTAGGAAATATTGTGGAAAAGAAACGACCTTTAATAGTTTGCTCCTTATTTTTTACTACTCCGTCTATGATGACCCAGAAATTGCCTCTTTTTACACACCTTTTTGCAGTTTTCCGATAAGTTTTCGTCATAGCTCGAACAAGCAACCTTTGAGAAACAAAAACAGGTAACCAATACACATACGACTGCATCAAAACATATCAGGAACTGAAGATCCTGTTCCATACGCTAGTTATAATATGAGCTGTTAACTAACAACAACATTACATTGAACCGTGCAAGACCTAAATTTACTATAAGATGGCTCAGCAAAATATTGAAAATATCCTTCTACCGCAAACAATTCAACTCTACGTTATATCGCCTAATAAACATCACCAATAAAACCCCACTAGTATCTAATATTACCTTGATTTCTCCTTAAATTACTCCTTATCTTTGGAGGGATGGTTTAACCACTGATTGAATAAATAAACTCTTTATTAAGGCGAGGTTAGGTCAAGCTGGCCCCTCTTCCACCTATTCTCAATTGTCAACACATAAGTTAAATTTAATATTTTAAGTTTAATGAGAAAATGGGAATACAAACAGATTTTTCATATATAAAAGCACTCCTCTCAAACACCTAAGAGATCTATTTTCCCTATAAGTTTTTCAAAAGAGTGGATTCGAATTCAGGAGCAAGACAACCAATATCGATGCTTCGAACAAAAAGCATCTTTCAGTGGAGCAGGTCTTTCTGTCATTCGTATGCAAATCTTGTTTCTTAAATGAAGTTCGGCTCAAAAAGAAACGCAAAACAAATTGAATGTATGCAAATTGGGATTCGCTCGTTCCCTTTTGTCATCAGCCTCAGGACGTTATCGACGAAACTTTATCAAAGGAGTTCAAATCGAACAGAAGACATCGTTTTTTAGAGTTCGAGAAGATCGTTGCAAAACATTTAAACGCAAAGTGCAATTTCAATTTGTTACCAATCGAATTTACAATAGATGCGCCAATGAAATCACTCTTACGAATAAATTCATTAGAAAATCTTTACAACGCGAAAATCTTCAAATGGAAACCTATGTAAGATTTAAATTGTGCGTTGCAGAGTTTTAATCCTCTTTGAAGTTGGCTCATTGCTATTCAGTTCTTGGAAGTGATTCTCTATGTTTGTATAGGAAGCAGGGCCATCTCCAGCAAAATAATTCACCGACAAAGAAGCTACTGCTCAAATCGCCGTTACAGAATACTAAAAGAGAGAAAATGATTTACCTTCTATTCAAAACTGGCCTGTTTTAGAGGAAATTTGGTAAATATTTTTGGTCATCTAATTCTTAAGTTTCAATTAGTTGTGATTTATATGTACTTATGTTTTAGATGCGATACAGAACAGGTTCTAACAACAAAATGATGTTGATAATAAGGATTGGAAATGATAATTTATGTAAATGGTTGATATCGCGAATCCGAAAGTGAGATACCGTTTGATATTCGAGTAAGAAAAGAAAACTAACACTTTTCTGAAGAGAATACTTCCTTTCTGTTACTAGATAAAACATCTTCGCTACATTTGGTATAATTGGCAGATAAATGCTGCAAATGTTACAAGTAATTCCATTAGCGAGAAGTAGAAATGTGATCAATGATGAAAAGAATATGAGATATATCATTTAGAAACTTGCCAAAACCGCCGTATACATTTCTACAGTTAAAAAGAGAGAAATAATAGTATGGTTCATGAAATTACAAAGATTATCAGAAATGCGTTCTCTCATATGAGTATACATGCAAAGATACCCCATTTAAACGTTACTAACGAAAGTTTTTATTCTTTAAAAATAGTTTTACTTGCCTCAGATTTATATATTATTCGCTCATCTGTAGTGGGAGTGACAGCGATCTCCCCCACTGACAATTTTGTAGTACCAGAAATTTGCCTAGGATCTGGTACGGAACTTGAATAAAATGTGAAGCTTTTCCACGATCACATCACATCTACTACATTTATCATGACAAATCGGCATTTAAAAAGTTATCTGGAACTGAGCTCATAAGAAAATTTTCTTAAACCGTCCCAAGGAAATGGTCTAGATATTAGCTTTAAATCGTTTACTTTACTTTGATTCAATTCCTTTACGCCCTACGAAGCAAATATTTTCAACGGTCATATTTTGCGGTTTGAATTGTTTCCCTTGCTTCGCCAAGCTCTAAAAATTAAAGTATTTTATCTCTTAAACACTCATCCGCAATACTTATCGCCAAAAAAAGGCCAAAAGACTGCCAACTCTAGAGAAAAAAGAAGGGAATGACTCTCAGGAAATGAAAATCAACGGGAAATTTTCTGGATCGGAATCTAGCAGAAAATTCCGGGATGGAGCCCAACGACGCGATTCGAAATCGCATCTTTCAGAGGTCAAGCATTCCATTTGGCAGAAATAAATCTCGCGAATTTGAAGGGAGGAGAGCACATGAATCACCCGAAAAGTAGAATGACTTTCTTGCGGTCTTTCCATACTCTTTTTGGGCGGACAAAGCGCGTGACCCCACAGCGCATACGATCTCACGGATTCCAACGACCTTCCACGCTTTCCTTTCCCTACTCTCCTTCGCGTTTCTTTCCCCTTCTTTGGACCAAAAGGGTCTGAAACTTCCAATCCAGCCGAGTCTCACCTTTTCCCATCTCGTACTTTCTCAATAGGATTGATATCCTGAGGGAGGAGGTGGGAGCGAGCAATGGGATTTCAGCTGCAGTAGCGACTTCGGATCCGATACGGAAACTTGTAAATGGCCTGAGGAAAAATTTCCTGGTGATAAAAGAAGACTAAGAAAAAGGCGATTTTCTATTTAAGGAGACGCTGCTAGAGAAATGGAAGCGCGATGTAGGAAATGTATGAGATAAAAACAGAAAAGCGTGTCCCGTGAACAAAATGAGACATGGATAAGATTCTACCTCGCTTTTACCTGATTTCGATTATTTAACCCTTAACCAGGGATGTGCAATTTTTGTCACACAACCAGTGACGTGCGGTCTGGGAGACCGTATATTTTTTAATATTTATAAACTGACTGAATTATACCTTTAACGCCATTTTGAAGTTTTAAACGTCTTATCAGTTATCCATTAATTTTATGTTTGTAACAACAAATTTTCAATTATATATCATTACTATAATCACCTCCTTTTTCGGAGTAATGACTGTTATGTACTTATTGATATATTGAATAATAAAACTTTGCTGAAAGGCACATGATTTATTGCATTTTTCATCGAAACTATGACGTGACGTGAGTTTACTCAGATCGTTAATGAAATTTAATTTAAATTTTATTGAAGTATGAGAGAGATAAAATAAGTGTGAAGAATGCTATACCCTACATAAAATCTATCTTAATAATAGTCAGGCTCATTCTTCCTTTCTTACAGCAAATTCTGGCTTAATTTCTTTCTTACTCGTAAATATTATGCCTAGCGTTGAAGTATGCAAGGACTGGATGGAACGTAAGGACAAAAATGCTTTTATATGCGTAGCGTGAGTCACAGAGCCACGATATATCCTTAGAAGAAAAGGCAGTAGTAGGTAAGATGAAAGTCTGAGTGAAAAAGCTACAATTTATGCAGCCAAAAGTGCAGCGGTGTGAAATAGAGGATAATAGAAGCCCCCTAACAACATGCTTATGCACTTTAAAATGCATGGTGTTACACAGATAACCATACGAAAGATCTGCGACATAAGCAACGGGAAGTACTTGAATTCTCATTCTACTTACTCGATATGAATAATACGTGGTTTTGAGTTTTCGTATAAACTGAAGGAACAATGTTTTAGCATAAACACTAAGACCATCTTTCATTAAAGCCATAGGGCTATCGCTGAAGGTCAGTATTAGACATGTCAATTCCGCTAGTGAACGAACCATCTAAAAGACTGTGTGGAAGTACCGTATGAAGAATGCAGACTGTATGAAAGTAGGGAGGATTAAAATTAAGGACTAACAGTTATTTAAGGAAATAAAGGCGTTTGAGAATTGTAATAATTTTGCTATTACTTTCCATTCGACCCTTGCAATTGAGATCATAATTATAGAAGACGATTGCTGTGAGATTCCTGAGATGTACTGAGCGATAAGCACAAAGGAAAAACTATGAATAAAATAAGGTACATACAATGCATCTGAGCCTTAAAGGAGCAGTGGGGTTAATTTAATACAAAACTTAGGCTGAACGCCTTGATTTCATCTAGACGTATTAATGATCCGTCTAAACAGAAAAAAAATTCTCTCAAGATATTATTCTCGTAATTCCGATTACTCAGAGTGAGAATTACTTTAATTTGTGANCAAGGAAAACGGGTAAGGGTGACTTTGCGCAAGATGGTGCGCACCCAGGAAAAATCCCAAGGAAGAATGGACTTGAAAAAAGTCCCGGTCCCGTCAGACTTTTTTCAAGTCCATTCTTCCTTGGGATCCATAATAAAGGAATGATATATACTTTTCCACACACAAACTTTTATTGACTAGTTTATTGACTTTTTTATCGACTACTTTTGTCAATAACAGTTTTTGTTTGGAAAATTAATACATCTTCCATTTATCACAATTTAAAAATCGCTACAGTCCTTCCGACCACAGCACAGTTCAGGGTTAAGGGTCAACCTACCTAACACTCTAAGCACGGCAAGGTGGTGTATAATTTCTTCCGACTTTGGATCCGGATCACAATGTCCAGCCCTATCAGTTTTCCAATCACTCTTCTTTATGATAAATAAGACTTCTCGTCACTAGGATTATAGGAACAAAATAACAAATACTCTTTTTCCACAGATGTATTTACACAATTCACGAACCGGTATTCCTATAATCCTAGTGTTATGGATTTCCACACAGTAAAGCCTGCTACCATCGATTTTATTAAAGACTTCTCGTGTTCTATCCCGACTGCACATTTACTAAGTGCATATGAAGTGTATCTATAATGTGAATTTTGTTCTTGTTATGTTATTTTGCATCATTTATCTATTACTATCAATAGTTTTGCGCAGGTTTTTCAAAACCTTTCCTATTTGGTGTTTTCCTGCAGCGGATATTTTTTTATACGTCTCTTAGGATATTTATTTCCACGTCTCTTCTAAAATTTTCTCTTAAATTAATAACTGTATGGAATATAAATGGAATGGAATGAACTGTGGAATGGGTTAGATAGAAGAGGAGACTCATAGTCTCAATCTCGCCCAAGTAAAGACGATTTATTATTACTACTATTCTCGGCGTGGGCCCATACGTGCGAAATAACCTCGTTGCTTCAGCACATTTAACAATGCTATGTGATAAATATATGCATACTGATTGAAAATGCTCCTTAAGATGCCAGACAGCTGTCCGTTACCTTGCTCTGAAACCAGTTGAAGGAATTCCCTGAAACCGCCGTTCTGAGAATTCGATATATACTTCAATAGCCAACCGCGTGCTCAGGACGGCGGATTTTGCAGGCTCCTTTAACTGGTCAAAATGTAACCTCTCGGGAATCTACGCAACGATTTCATTTCAGGGTTGATTTGAATCTATCTTAATAATAGCCAGGCTCATTTTTCCTTCCTTACAGCAAATTCTGGCTTAATTTCTTTCTTACTCATAAATATTATGCCTAGCGTTTAAGTATGCAAGGACTGGATAGAACGCAAAGACAAAAATGCTTTTATATTCGTAGCGTGAGTCACAGAGCCACGATATATCCTTAGAAGAAAAGGCAGTAGTAGGTAAGATGAAAGTCTGAGTGAAAAAGCTACAATTTATGCAGCCAAAAGTGCATCGGTGTGAAATAAAGGAGAATGGAAGCCCCCTAACAACATGCTTATGCACTTTAAAATGCATGGTGTTACACAGATAACCATACGAAAGATCTGCGACATAAGCAACGGGAAGTACTTGAATTCCCATCCTACTTACTCGATATGAATAAAGCGTGGTTTTGAGTTTTCGTAAGAACTGGAGGAACAATGTTTTAGCGTGAACACTAAGACCATCTTTCATTAAAGGCATAGGACGATCGCTGAAGGTCAGTATTAGACATGTCAATTCCGCTAGTGAACGAACCATCTAAAAGACTGTGTGGAAGTACCGTATGAAGAATGCAGACTGTATGAAAGTAGGGAGGATTAAAATTAAGGACTAACAGTTATTTAAGGAAATAAAGGCGTTTGAGAATTGTAATAATTTTACTATTACTTTCCATTCAACCCTTGCAATTGAGATCATAATTATAGAAGACGATTGCTGTGAGATTCCTGAGATGTACTGAGCGATAAGCACAAAGGAAAAACTATGAATAAAATAAGGTACATACAATGCATCTGAGCCTTAAAGGAGCAGTGGGGTTAATTTAATACAAAACTTAGGCTGAACGCCTTGATTTCATCTAGACGTATTAATGATCCGTCTAAACAGAACAAAAATTCTCTCAAGTTATTATTCTCGTAATTCCGATTACTCAGAGTGAGAATTGCTTTAATTTGTGATTTTAAGCTCACGATATACTTCAGTAAGAGTGCTAACAGTATCGCTTTTTTATTTTAGTAAGGTTTTTCTGATAGAGATACTTCCAAAAATTCACTCCAAGACCTCTAGAAATCCTACATTATATCTTCGACTGCCTTCCCAGACCCTTCCTCGACCCCTTCCAAGTTAAATTTCCCAAATTCTTTATCGGCATCGCCTTTTTTGATAATAGATTTTACTTATGTGCGTGGTTTACCGTGGATAAAGGTTCATTTAAGTCCTAAAAATACATAAATGTTAGAAAGAACAGAAGTGCATGAGTACTACGTGAGACATAGGCGCTGGTGCGGAATTCGAAAAGTTTTCGCGTGAAATTGCCTCT
>KZ308398.1:814436-838491 GCA_000376725.2 Ladona fulva
CAATATAGGTACTGATTTAATCTATGAAATCAACTAATAGCTTTTATCGATAGACTTTTAATATGTGAATATTAATGCAAATATCTTTACAATAACTTGTAGATGTATTAAAGGATTACTTTTTAATATGTATATATGTAATGTATTGCCTACGGGAGGTTTTGGAGGGGTTTTTCTCCTGTCTTTGGGCGAATGCCAGGCAATTACTATCACAATTAATTTTTATGTTATACTCCCCTTCAGCGTTACCACCTGGCCAGATGGACAAATTATAACGTAATTATAAATAAATAAAATAAACATTTAAGAGTATAAGCAATGCATGCATCTTAGAAAATAAATCGCTGTAATTATTTGCCAGAAAGAGTGAAATGATATTTAGATACGGTTTCTGTAATTTTTTACGAGCGTTACTTAATACGTGTTTCTTTAATAGGGTTCCATTCTCTTCGACGAAACATATTCTTAATGCATTAGTCGTAATCGAAACAAAGATGCTACAAATTATCTCATTTTATACTTGGAAAACTAAACAATCACAAAATATTTAAATTTAAAAATTGTAAAAGTATAACAAACATTCTTTGTATCAACAAAAGATATTTATATCATTCGGGTAACATATATTCGAAAATATATTTGTATTTTTCGGACAGATAGCCTACGGAGGAAACTAGCATATTGTTGGGAATAAAACATTAAAAGTTTAAAGTTAAAGTCATCATTATATTTTTCAATATTCGTTTCATTCTAATAGCTTATGATTACGATAATGGGAGAATACCATTTGAGTACTGATATCATTTATCTCTCACTAAGACTCCTGGGGACTATGTGTGGAACATATCACCCTTTAGCTCAATCGATAATTCAATAAAATATGGTTGGTAATGATTAGAGACTAAGATTAGAGATTAGAGACCGGTAAATTTTTCCTTGGCCGATTTCGCTATATTTTCTGGCGTTATTCGACCAAAAAACGTTCGAATGTGGGACACTTTCCGGAATTATTTAACATACGGGTTATAAAATCGAAATCCGGAACAGTCCCGTAAAATCCAGGACGGTTGGTTGCTTTACTTATGAAGACGAAGGGATTGCGATGACGGGAAATGTGGAAAAAGGAAATTCCCAACGGGTGCAAATCAGATTATTTCCAGTTATTGAGCGGACCTCCCCCTTGCATTTGCCGGAACACAAAAAGAGCCACTGAATGTAATCATCCTGGAGGGGATTTCCAAACGTGGGATTCCAGGTGTGTGCGAGGGGTTGCGGATTAAGTGGGGTGAGCAGTTGCAGGCAAAGTGTCGCTTATCTCTTCAGACGAGAGTATTAGAAAGGGCGCTTTCGAGTGAACAGAGAGGGATCGAGGAATCCTTCGGAATGGACTAAGAATAATGGGGAGATGAAGAGAATGGGCTTAATTAACATAAGAAGAGAGATAAAAATGGAAAAAGGAAGTAAATGAAGCGGAAAAGAAGATAAAGGGAACTTGAGCGAAGTTGAGAAAGATCTATTTGAGCACTTCATTTTACGCATTCCGATGATGGAAAGGGTGTGAATATAAACACAAAATGTTGCTACTTTTACGATGAATTTGAGTGAAGGAGTTGACTGAGCTTAACTAACGTCTCCCGTTAACCGTGTTATTTTGTGGGAATGGACATCGAATTATTCACAAGTACAAACAAGGGCGATGATTATTTGCCAATATTGGGACTGAAAAGCCCCATCTACCATTTAACCCATTGTCTAAAATGTATAATAAAATTTATATGATACGTTAGGGTTGTAAACTAATCACTGATCATATGGAAGTAGAAAAGAGTTTTATTGTGGAAGAAAAGTTGTGTTATTACAATGTCACGGGAATATAATCACACATTGAGAAAACCCACAAAGAGAAGGAAATGGAAAAACCTGCTAAATGTATGACAAACGGAAAGGAGAACTTAAAAGCTTCATTTCAAAAATTCATTTTTTTCCGCAATCGATACGCGAAAATAGTCGATTAGGGAAGTAGAGTCATGGTGCAGGCACCCCCTGCCACACGCCAAGGGGCAGCTTGCAGGGTTCATATGTAGATATAGATGTAGATGAGATAGATTTCAATGCAAAAAATAATCGCAAAATGTATCAATATATACAATATATATCAAAGAAAAGAATACGTGATCGGATATAAAGAAAACTCAACGCACGAGGCAATAAATAATACTTGAATAGATTCATGAAAAGTAGAAAAGAAATCAAAATAATGATCGACAAATCACGTCGTTAAAATTTGAACAAGATACAAAACTTTTAACTTTGTGCACGCAATGATAATCAGATATTATACTTTCCAGGAGAAGGTAATTCTTTAATTAAAGCAGAACGAATGTCTTAAGGGTTAATTTTATTATTTTTACTCTGCAAGTGTTTTTTGTAAATGATACCTGCACTGACATGCAACTGATGTGATGGGTTCGTTGATACAATCTAACTCAAAAAAATACATCAGAAATACATACAAAAAATACAGGTGAGGAAAATGGCAGGGAGGTTTAAATCAGGCAAGAAAATCTGACGGTTTCCCACAAAAACTGAGGATTATAGACAGAAAGAGACAATAAGGTAAAGTAACCAGATATTTAAGATGCCTATTCGGAACAATTTGGGATGTGCGGGATACAAAAACAGNTTATTGCGTTTTTAGTGTATTTCTTAAGCCTTCAAAAATTTTTCTAATTTCTCGGTACGTAAATATTCGAGACTCGTGAAATTCATGGGAAATGAAGAGATATAATCAGTTTATAACGAGACAATGACAAAAAGGTCAATGTATTTTATCGACTTAGTTCGTTTTAATCTTTTTAAGATAAAGTCTTTTGCTCAAACTCTTACGTGCCATAGAATAAGAGAAATGTTTTTTTCAGTGGAAAAACATGGACTTTATTCCTGCACACTTAGTAATTAACTTTTCAGTATAATATTAACTAGTAATCATCGGGCAACAACGAATGTTAAATATTGTTTTTTGACTAATCGTACTCTTCTACGAAATAAAACTTAAATATAGCAGCATTTATCTCATACTAGGGATATAACCTACTGAATAAAAAAATCCGTCACTAATGAAATCTCATTATTAGCGCAGATAATTAGCAACTTGAAATACTACTTCTGTAATTAATTAAATTCTCGAACTTCCTCCGAGTATGTTAACCTTTCCCTCAACTAAAAATAGGAATCAATTTCCGGCCATTAATCCAAAGGCATCACGAAGAAAGTTAACTGATAGCGTTACTTAGTGGGAATTACATTAGTGTAAAGAGTGAATATAAACGATTAAGTATGGACTGATCCATTAAAAACATGTATGAACCTCGATCAGAGAATTCTAAAGTTGATGAATTTTCAAGCTTCCTTCCTGTTATAGCCCATCTTATTCTATTGCTTTGTATGAAAACCCGGTATCTGGTTTAATAATGATTCAATTAAAATTAAATAAACTTGGTAATTCGGTTCCTTCCTAAAGAAGGACGTTAAATACGGCTGCGGGGAAAATTTTTGAGTTGGAGTTTCAGAATGACAACGCCGTAAGAGTATTTCGGCACTAACGTTGGTGGGCGAATATCCAGCCTAACTTCTCGTACGGCAAGTAAGGAAAATGAACTCACATGATAAGGAAGATTACAGGTTAGATTAAATTTATACTTAGCTTGTAATCTTCCCCAACAAGGACGTAATCCACTGGAAAGAACAAAATTGACATCGGTTTACGTTGACTTATGATTTTTCTGACTTACCGCAAGCCGAATGAAAAAAAAATCAAATTTATTTTGTTGATAATAAGGACTTCTTTAATGGAAACAGGAAGATAGCTTCAATCACAACCATTTATATAGTAATTAATCTTGCCGAACTCACACAGCCATTCCCTAACAAGAAAAATCCGATTTGTATGGTCTCGAACTTCAGACCGGGACCCATTGAACACGCTAACCACTTTGCCACAATGGCCTCGTTACAATTCACAATATTAAAGGAGAAAAAATACTAACATTATTTTACCCTATGACAAGCAAAACATATAAAAATACCTATTTACAGAAAATTGTAAACTCACAGTATATACCGCTCCTTCCAGATGAATAAATGATGGCTGTTTTGGACACATGACTTGATATGCAGTGACAAGTGATTCTACCGGAGAAATTAAATGCCCTGTTATGCCCAATTTATTGACTCTATGAGAGTCCTTTCAACGAATGGAAAGTTAATGGAGGAGACCTACATAAAATAACAAAAAATAATCGTGACAGAGTAAGAGTCGAAATTCAACTTCGTTAATGAAATCTGAAAACCTCAATGATAACCATTCCTTATTTTACAAAAGAAAGAGTAGGTAGGAAATAATATAATAATAATAATACCTAAGAGTAGGTAGGAATAATAATAATGCTTAAATTTTTTGTGAAATAAATGACATCACGAAATATAATTTGTACTTGATACGGTCGCGGAGGTGTTTTGGAAATAACAAATGTAAATAATGCACCGAAGAGCATATTGGATCGTATGCTTTGTTCTATTGAGAACTTAGCAGTCGTAACAGAGTAACATTTCACTGAAATATAAAGCAGTAATAACGATTTTGAAGAGCGTGAAAAATGAATCGATAAGTTATTACGAGCATCCGTGGACCAATGCTTTCAAAGAGATGAATGCTTTCATGTTCATTTCAAATACGACCCATCGAGCTGAATATATTTTATAATAAATAAAAATCATGAGATTAAACGAAATAGTTCACTCTTTATCGTTTTATTTAGAAATGCGGAATAGTTTCAGAACCAAATGTCATAAGAGGAATTGGTTCAGAAATTTTTCAAATTAATAGGCATAAAAAATTTAGATTCTTATTAAAATCCGATGATAGACACTGTTAAAGAGATATTTACTTTTAAATGCGATCAAGCATGAAATATTTCACAGTCATCCNGAAGGTTGCCCCGGGTACATGTGGTGATTCATTATCCGCCGCAGTTGTTCAAGCGGAATCAAAACGTGATGAAATATATATATATATTCCTCTCTTATATAAATATATATTATTCAGTTTATCATTGGTAAACTTAGTCTTGTTTTAAACTGTAAGTGAACAGGACGTGTCGAACATCACTGCCCTTTCTCGATTACAGCATAAGTTTTTTGAAATCTATCGTTGAACCCTAAGAGTAAGCATGTTTTTGTATTTTTGTCCTTGAAATCAACTCATAAAATTGAAATTTATAGGATTAAACATGTTTATGTTTCTTCCTTGACGTCGACTCATTAAAATTAAAAGCTACCTACAACCTTCTTCCTCAAAAAGAGATTGACCCTTTACAAATTTGTGTCTTCTCAGAAAATGCTATAACATTGCACTTTTGAGTGTTTTATTAAGTAACTTCTAAAATATGAAAACTTCCTTCGTAATTCTGCAAACATTATTAACAGAGATATACTACTAATTCATAATTTGAAAAAGTTTAATTTCTCAACAAGTCCACCCATACATTCCCAATGTATTATAAAATCATAGTTGCTTTCCAGTTCGTTACTTCGTATCCACTTTTCATCTCCATCCATCCCTTTTAGTATAAATAAAGTCATAAAGAAACGTTAAAAGTCGGAATTTTCTGCAAAAGTTAAGTGCGCGAAAAATGTAAAAGCTTTATGTAAAACTTGAAAATAACGCATCAGGAAAGAGTCAGAACCATCTCTATCAGGGTCCATACAAAATTTGGGGAGAATCCGTCTCGCATAAACTGAAAAGTAGGGCACACAAACTCCTGCGGAACTTGGATTAGAAACGCATAGAATATGGAATACGAAGAAGAAAATCGCGAGAGAAGACGTCTCCCAGAGAGAGCAATCTGGAATTATAGGATCCATGGCGTAGATAACACCGAATCCATTGAAAAGAAAGGAGGATTTCTTGATTGCGAAGGATTGGAAGTTCAAGGTTTATGGTTAAGTTGATGGGGTGAGACGAGAGCGTCGAAATTAAGGGTGCGCCTTCGCCAGAATTGGAACGGAAGATCAGGAAGCAGAGAAATCTTCTTGGGAATTTCGAAGCGGATTTCTATTTTTGGAGGATTTTTTTCCAAACGGAGGAAATGGAGTGTGGAGGGAAGAGTGGCTTAAGAAAATGAAGAACAAAGGGAATTTTAGGAAAATATTTTCCAATAATGGGACGGATTAAAATGGAGATAAGAGAACAAGAAATAATAATCATGTAGATGGTCCATTCAGAAATTTCCTTAGAAAATAAATTGGAATAGAGCAGGACCGAAAAGGAAATCGATGTAAATTTAGCAAATGGATTTGATTAAATAACGGTTATCGATATTCTTCTCCTTTTATAAATTCCACGAGCGAAAAATACAGATATGAGAGATGAATTGGGTGCATTAATAAACAGAAATTACTTGTAATTGTGCGAGTACATATTAGTTTATTGAAATTTGACACAACGAATCTTTTGTTATCAAGTTAAATTAAAACTCTTCCATTCCTTCCGAGAAGAAACAAATGTGGAGAAACGACTAATAGGAGAAAGCGGAAGACCCGGCTTCGATTCCCGGTTTTGTAAGGCTATTTTCATGTCCGTTTCTCCTCGGGAAATATTCCCTGCTGCGCAACTTTTCGTGCAATACCTTCCTTATCCTTTCTTCAGTTCCATTTCCATATTAATTTATAATTTACCAAGTTGAAACAGTTTAATTTTTTATTCAATAAGAGTCATGCTCATGGTGGTCGAAGAATAGTGGGAGACCTGGGTTCGAGTCCCTGTCGCTATTTTTCACACTTGTTATTCCTCTGGACTTAGATTGAATTACAAAACGATTCGATGACTGGCAATTAGAACCTAATGTAGATAAATGTTTAGTAGCTAACCAATTCAAAGAAAATCTATTGCTAATGATTATTCGTAGAGCTTTCGAGTGTATCGACGGTAGAATCGGTAGAGTAGAATCGGTGAAATACCTTGGAGTAAGCCTCGCAAGTACATGGAGTACTCAAATCCGTAAATAATAAGAGCGAGCACTTAAGACGCTCGGCTTCGTAAATAGAATAGGTGGGAGCGAAGACAGATCAAAGAAATAGATGCTGGAATTATCTTCTACAGTATGACTTCTAACCTTGAAAATGTAATTAATTAAAGGAAGACGTTTCTTTAAATTATGTCACTCAACATAGAAAAGACACTTGCTGAGTATGTTTTCTTATCGCCTCAAGAATATTATGAATGAGAGAAAGCTAAATTATTTGGGATGATATCTAGAATAGATAATGCGTTACACAGAAAAAAAAATACAAAACAAAATAATGTACCGAATCCTTCCGTTCATTTTGAATAATAATTCACGATTTCCACAAGCACTATTTTCCTTGAAGCCAGGATACCTTTTGGAGGAGTTAAGTAATCCTAAAACACGTGGGCAGCTGAACTTTTAGCCTAATCCACCTCATTCTACGATATGGAATTAATATAAAATGAGGAGATGGGGAGAGAAGAATTAGAGTAATGCATAGAGGAAGTGTGGGAGAAAAGCCAAGCGGTAAAGGAGTGAAGGCAAATAGTAATGTAAAATATCTGGTTGTTCGCATCCGGAAAAGGCTGAGGTGGACCGCGGTTTGGAATATTTTATGCAGAAGGGAAGAAAATGGAATCCTCACGGGAAGAGAAGGGGAGAGAGAAAGCTATTGAGGAAAGACGTGAAAGTATACGTTTTTTGATGGCTGAAAAAACGTACGGAAGGCAGCAAAAGAAAGGGGTGGGTGAAAGTATGGTGAAGGAGTAGGGGAACGAAAAGACGTGGTAGATGAATGAGGGAAGTTGGCTGACAAATGACTGTGGGGATGGGGATGTCAGCTTCAATTTTAATGCTAAGAGGAGGAAAATTTTATGCTTAAGTGTGGGACTTATTGTTATCTAAATTTCCCATGTACGTGAGTATACAAGGATTTATGCAGTTATTGAAATTAGAAATTTTGAGTTTTAATTTTGTTTCAATTTGTCATCTTCTTTTCGCTGTGAAAATTCTTAGGTAGTAGCTTGTCGTATTATCTTGTAACTACATATACATAAATCTACATAAAACCCTGTAAGACGCCTTTCGTGGTTAGGCTGGGGGTTATAACTACAGTGGTAAAGAAATGAATTTGATTAAGCGATCTCTTTTAGGACAAAGACAAACATTTCTCCTTTTCTATCCAGCCCTTCGTCCTACAATATTCAAACTGCTAAAATAGTTTAGCAAATGTAAGAGAAGAGCTAAAACATTACATACATTTAAATCAAACCTAATATAACACAACTGGATTGCACTCCAACATAGATAAACACTCACAAGTTGTGTGTGAAAAACTTGGAAGTACTAGTGACATTTATTACTCAATTTAAAAGGTTAACGCAGAAAAAAAATTCGGATTTAAGAATGGAAGTTTTTATGGGTTTTATTTACAAAAAGAAAATTAGGCTGGAGTGTTGATTTAATTATCTTCTGGAGAGAAGAACAATTGTTATTAGTTATTTCTTTCCTGAAGATGGCAACCTTATTCTTTTCTCTCGAAGATGACAACGTAGTTGCTGATATACGTATTGAGAACATACTTGCAAAGCGCTACCACTGAGATCCCTAACCCCTGCTGGTTGGAATTTTTCGACGGTTAGTTTGCCCGCAAACAACGGTTTTTTAGAGCTTTTCTCGAACTCCAATGTCTTGCCACAACCGTGCACCTTTTCCTTATAGATTCTAATATTGAGTGATAATGTTTATAAGATAAGATTCTAAAGCATTTAAACATCTATGTTATGCAATGAGAAACTTATAGGGGGTAGCAGGCAAGGGAAAAATTAAGATGCCAAGTAATAGTAAGGCTTTTAAACTGGCGACCAATTTATGGGATCCGCACGGTAAAATGATACTAGGAAAAAAAAGTGCAACAAAATCTGCTAGGTATGAAATAGGTAGACATAGTAGAGATGATAGAGTAACGAAAATATTAAAAAGTCTTGGGTGAGAATCAATAGAAAAGAGGAAGAAGATATATTTAACGCTTGCAATTGTGGGAACTTTTTATGTAAAAACGCCGGCGAAGCATCGAAGGAGTTAAATTAGAATTTAAAATTAAATAAGGAGTTTAAATAAAGAGGAAAATGTTTCTATTACAGCGTGAATGAATAAAATTATTAATATTGTATTTAATCATAATATTACAACAACGATGTACGTTCCTTTATCGTAGATAATGTACAGCTGTAAAGACTGATTATGAATCGCAATGTTCATAAGTTTTTTGCGTTGAAATTTATACTAACGTTTGACTCTGGAACTATCCTTATAGATTTATCGATTTACTTCTTTAATATTTCGTTGCAAATAGGGCGCTGGGCCACGTGGCAACGGTCGGGGGCGTAAGGAAACAAAAATAAGATCGGTCCGGCATTCACCCTAAGATAGGAAGATAACTCCTCAATAACCTCCTGATAGCACACAACGTTTTAGAAGTCTAGTGTAACAGACACCTATCAAAACACCGATTGGATCCAATAGAAATATGAAACAGTAGGTATTCCTTTTACTTTTCCATAATCCCTGTTGGAAAGTAAAAGTATACTTATTATTTTATTTCATAATGGAATTAAACCAAATCTCGCAATAGAAGATTAATTTAAATCCAATAGAAATTGTTGATATTTAATATTACATAACATTTGCGTAATAGGGTAAACGGTTACGCTTAACTAGAAGGGGCAATGGTTATTGTAAATCTGCATTTGGTTTTAACTGTAAATATGCTGGTAAGGAATGTAAAGTATTGGATGTCTGTGCATATTTTATAATTCTTACGAGCTGATGTTCAGGGTTTAAGGCTGCCACCTGACCATACTGCAGCAATATTAAAAAAATTAATCAATATTGAAGGAAAGGAGTTTTACGGATGAAAATGGAGGAAAAAGGAACGGGGAAGGAAACAAATTGAAAAGAAAAAACTTTGAGGTGAAGGGAAGAAGTTTTTACGAGCGAAAAAGAGCAAGGGAAAGTGAAAGAAAGAAGAAAGAGAGAAAGGATGGTCGAGAATAGAACGACAAACTGTTCACGGATGGAGGAGAAACGGGAAGAAAAGTAATGAAGATGGAGTAGGAAAGGGAAGGACTCTGGAGAAGTAGTTCCCAGCCCGGAAACTGTCTCTATCCCGCTCTTACACACTTTAGCTTCCTAGAGTAGGGTTCGGATATGAGGAGGGAGGATGTGGTCTTGGAAAGGTTTCGGCAGGAAATGGGGAATGTGTCACCAAAAAGCTGGAATCTCTTGGCGGAAAATTCCCAGAGGATGGGAAAGATGGAAGGGTGGAAAATATTCGGAGCGAAAGAGAATGGAGAAAGAAAGGGCCAATGTAATATTGACAGGATTCCCGTCTTAGATTCTCCCTTTGTGTGCAAAAGCGTGGAATATCATTTGAATAATTGCCTCATAGGCGGCTCCTGGATATCAAATTCTATGTGAAGGAAGAAATAGTCGGGAAGACAAATTGAAGGAGCGTTCGTGTCGCGCTTACGCGGAAGCTGTTTCGATAAATATGCTTTATTGGAGGATATTGAAAATATTTTCGTATTAAATTCTACTTTGTGTCCTGGAGCAGAATGTGACCTACGGATGCATGCAGAAATCGCTTCAGTCAAATATCATTCTGGAAACTCATAAATTTACAGATGATATTCATTTTTGAGGAAATGATAGTTTATTATCACCGAAGAAAAATGAAAAGCAAAACTATTTTAAAATTCTTCTTCATGATGGAAAACTACCACAAAGTCGAGGCAGATTTAGTAGACTTTATGATTGTTTAATCCTTAAATAATCATGATAAAGACTTTTTCAAGGACTATATTTAAATAGATGAAAACTTGTTTTCTCAATACTCAGAAACAATCTGCGAGATACTGATTATTTTAGCGGTAGCAACAAATTTATTTCACTCATATTATTATGCTTAGAATGATGTAAACTTGGATGTATCAATATTGAGAGTATTTGGAAGTGCTTCTTTAACCAGGCGTTTTCCACCATCAATTCTCTTTTTAACAGAAGGTTATTAACCCAGAAAATTTGGTTCCTTCTATATCTTCAGCTTTCGATATTTTCCCAGAAACTGGGCACACATTATTTGTTAAGGTTTTTTTGAAAGCCTTAAAGAATTGAGAAATGTAGGGTAGAAGGGAGACCCTCGAGGTATAACCTCGTCAATATAGGGTCAAATGATAAAGATAATATTTATGAAATAAACCCAAGGAGAAATGGACATGATAAAAGACTGATATGCCCGGCAGTCGACCCCCGATCTTCCACTTTTTAGGTGACTGCTCAAGCCAATAGAGTTATCGAGCCAGGAGAATTAGGTACGCTGTTCGGGAGGCTTTGTGGGGAAGGGCGAGTGGTCCGTCTGAATAAGCAGCATCGTCCACAGCCACAACATCATAGAGGCACACCGACCACACATAGTGATCCAAAGGAGTGCCCCTCCTTAAATGAACACAAGGAAGACCCGGGTTCGAGTCCCGGTCCCGTCAGATTGTTTTCATGTCCGTGTCTCCATGGGATACTCCTAGGCGTACACCTTAATGTCCAAAGTAACCTTTTAAACTTTTCCTATGTAAAAAACGGTTAAAAAGTTGTATACAATATGACCTTATGCTTAGAAATGTCCGCAAGTACATCTTCATATTTATATTGAGATAGTCATACTGCAAAAATATGGAAAGCCCAGAGATCGAAGATTTCTTATAATATTGATACACCTTTCATTCTATTTTCCCGATTTCACTTTGATTTTGATATCGAATATTTAGTATGATTTGTAGTCCTCCTTTGAGTCTATTTTCTTAATTTCCTATACTTCCCGTTTGATTTGTATAGGATTATTAGTCAAAATAACTGGCGAAAATATATAGAAGTAGTACTGACAGTAATAAAACCAATTGGTAACGATTTCGTTTTACATTTACAAACGTCAGCGTTTAGCTAGCCAACAGTTCAAAACCCTGAAAGGCAACGACTGTAACAAAAAAAGCACTCTGCTGGAGCAAAAACATCGTTTCGAAGAATGATGAAAACAACAACACCACATTTATCAATACGAGCCGCATTTTAGCGGAGAAACCGAAGAACGAGATACACCAAAAAAGCACCTGAATCCAAAATCCCTGCGAAACGAAACGAGAGAGAGGCATCTGCATCACTCGCAGCGATGCTCAAATGGGGCGAAAAACTTAGTCGAATGGAACAGATAGGGACCGGGATCAGGAATGCCACCGAAACTCTCCGGGAATTTATCCGGAGCGAAATTATTGAGACGCGTCAAACCGCCAGAGAGATAGGGGGCGGGGAAGATAGGAAAAAACGAAGGCTTCGAAATAAAGGGGACGAAATAAAGAACGTGCGAAAGAATATAATGAGTCCCTTTATGTTTTTCGATGACACATGGGATCCCGTTCCGTCGAGTCGCGATACGGGGAAAAAATTAACGAATGAATGCTAATGAAGCCGATGTAAACGCAAGGGACACGGAAAGGGTGACACTGGAATCCGTCCAGATTCCGAATGTAAATCGTATGATAAAAAGATATCAAAATGAAGAGAGAAAACGTGTTTGGTCCGTTTTTCGGGAGTGGACGCGACGAGTAGATCGCGGGTACTCAAAAATGAGGAGTTAAATCAAAATTAATGAATGTGGGGTGATCAAATTTTTCACGCAGTTTTTATATTTCCTTCCAGCTCCGAGTATCTGCGGATAATGCATTGGAGGGATAACCAAACGCTCTCTTTTTTCAGAAGGTTGCCCCGGGTACATGTGGTGATTCATTATCCGCCGCAGTTGTTCAAGCGGAATCAAAACGTGATGAAATTCGACGATGATAACCGGTACTTCGGGAATGTAGGTCATCAATACTGTATCAAATATATACTTAGGGTTCGTAAATCTTGATTAACCTACTTTATGACCGGAAAGGGAAGTGAACCCGCGAGGTAATCATTCTACACGAAAGACTAGAATCAGCTGCTGTACAACTTAATGCAATGAACATATCCATATTAAAATCGTACAAGAAAACACTCTAAAGGGAAAGTTGTATGTAATTTTCTCTACCGACAAATTTGTACAGCAATAAATAGCCCAGCCGCTGTATAACTACTTCGGAAAAATTGAAATACTTATAGCCAGTGAAAATCAGTTTTAACAAAAGCACAAGGGACCAAGTTAAATAGACAATGCCTTCAACTCATTTCTCCAAAAATTTTGAATAATGAATTTAAAAACTTTATTTTTTACTATAGCATTAAATGCTAGATTTTGTTGCAGATTTTTCCACCATATGAAAAGTGGAGTGTGTTGATTTTGATTTGAGTACATTCGATTTGAGTTCCGCGGGTTAAGTTTAAAGGAGAAAGAGGCTATTACTTATAGATACTATTTTCTTAATGATCGTGATAGATATTCTTATAAACAAAAATTTTTTGATGATTATATTCACCATTTATACTGAATTTTGAATGAGTTTTATGAAAGGAAAGACTTTCATTAAGTAGTATTGCATGTTTAAATTTGCATAAAAAATTCTGTTACAAATGCAACTTTCATTAAGAAGGAAAATAAAAACAAACTATAAGAACAATAGATAGTATGTTTAGAATTTTATCATAACATACATACTTTCATTACGTAGTATTTCATGTTTAAATTTGCATAAAATATTCTGTTATAAATGCAACTTTCATTAAGAAGGAAAATAAAAACAAACTATAAGAACAATAGATAGTATGTTTAGAATTTTATCATAACATATACGTTGATATATATGTTGATTGAGAATGAAGGTTTCTATATTAAGGTCTTTATTGAGGCAGGATTGAGAATAAAAGTGCATCAGTGAAAAAGTGTGTGTACGTATGGATGAGATTAGAATACCTGTTTTTATACTTTCTTACTTATGGTACCGAAAGTTTGGGTTAAATATAACACTTAAAGGTCTAAATGCAGAGATACGAACGTATTTGTAAATAATCAATGGAAAATATTTTCGAAAACAGTACAGAAAGTTTGCTTCTTTTTCGAAGTTTGTTTGTTTCCGGAAAAATTAACAACTGAGAAGACAATATGCACATTTTTTTCTATTTTGTAATTCTGATGAACGATACCGTTCACTTTAAATGCATCTTAAATGATGCAATCATTCACTAAGAGCGTATCTTGTTATGAATAATTTAAAAGCAATGGCTGGTACTAAGGTAATTATGCTCACATATATACTCTTGAGCATGTTTGACATCGTATGAGATATTCCATGAGTAAAATTGAAGGAAGTATTTTTCAGAGGTAATCTCAGAATGTAAAATCTTGAAATGCATCCTCTTTGATCTTCCCGAAATCTTTCTTAGGAGAAAATTAATCAAAGTTCAAAGAAAAGTTTCCGAAAAGTCCTATCCGCAGTGCCCTACCTATTTCTTCGAGCCATTGGCTTAAGAGAGCTGGCACCGAGAACAAGGCGGAGATAGATATCACTGTGAGAACTATTCCGAGGCTCCCGCGAGTTAAGCTACTAGAAAAGATTATGGCTATAGAATGTGCCTATTTTCCAAGAAGTAACATTTTTCTTTCGTGGATTGAATCTTACCTTAATAAGCCAAAGGTCTATTTTATTACGCATTGAAGGTTTTCTTTGCGGCGCGGCGACCGTATTTTGAGTGGACGAAGAAGAAAAATACGGATAAAGACTTAAATCTTAACTTCGATTCCTTTTAAAATGGTTTTAAATTAATGATTAAAAGTAGAGCGCATTTTTCGTGAATGCATTTGGACGAACCGCGTATGTCATGTTCTGTAATGTACTGACGTGGATTAGATACATTTTGATGCATGAATATCCCATGAAAAATAATTGCTTGCAACTGAGAATGTATCTGGTACTTTAATTAAAACAAATTAACGTGCATTTCTTGAACTACTTGACGATATATCTCATTTTCTGTTGCAGAAACATGGAGCAGTTTCTCCAGGATGCTGTGGTAAATATATCTTATGAAGATCTTATATTTTCAGTGACATTTTCTTGATTAAAGTTTGAAAAGCATTTGTTTTGGTGGAAATCTGATTACACTCAAAAGAAAACATTCACTTTAAAGATTGGTAAGATATTGATTAAACTTGTCAAAACATTTTGAACAAGTTTCAATTACCCGCCAAGACGCTATCATAATGAAACAAGATTATTTTAAGCGATCATAAATCATTCGTTTAGAATAAGACAATTAAGACTTACGTCCACTTATATGAGAATATACTCGTAATATGTTTAAATTGTATACGTTTCTCAAATTATACGAATAGGAATACTTTGGGAGAATCTTCCTGAAATCAATAGTTTATCATCTAGTAAAACATGTATTCATAATGAAGATGAAAAATAACGTGCCTGATATAAATATTATCATCAGTTTTTTCGATTTATTCTCTGCTTGAAATTAATTTATTCAAGAAATACATAGTTATGATATACATAACTCACCAAAGCGCTCAGTTTTCGTCTAATGGATTGGTTGTACACGAAAATAATTTACTTATCCGATGAACCGCAAAATACTCTTTAAATTCTGTAAAATGGTTTTAATACCAATACAGCTGTGTTCGCAATATTTAAAATGTATCTATACATTCAAGTCTCTCCAGGATGGAGCCTGACATACTCACCTAAGTCACTCTTATTTTAAAGTGTCATTACATTTTATTAAGTTAAATGTAAAATTGAGGTATATCTACAATAATAATCAAGGGTAATAATTACATTTCAGTAAGCTGCAATTTGAACTTTAACTGTTGAATATATCAGTAACTTTTCTTCTTGAAAAAGAAATGTGCTCAGCTAGGAGAATTAAAGCCGCCTGCGTACATTTGAGGATAAAATGAGCGTACAGGTCTTTCGGCAAAATTGAGACAACTTTTTAATTAGAAATAAAAGTAGAAGGCCTCGAAGGAGATCCGCGGAGGAGATATTAATTTATCCTTTTCTTAACCCTTGCTTAATATTCTGAAATTATGTCACAAAAACATTATGAGATGTGCATGGTGAAGAAAGTTTTCTTTTTGTCGCTTCTGGACATGACGTAAGATCTCGCTATGACGAAAGATGTGGAATTACAACGATTACTTACGGTAAAAGTTTCATTTCAAAATCAATGAGTTAGAATAATTAAATCTTAATTACAATTTAAATAGTCAATAAGGCGGCACGTTTTCCAGGTTGGATACCTCAAAAGTATTAGGTAATTACAATATTAGGTAATTACAATATTAGGTAATTACAATATTAGGTAATTACAATATTAGGTAATTACAGTCAAAGGACTAACTTTATTTGAATACTTTCCTTGGAAATGTTATCTTTATGCACAAGAGTTTAAACTCAGGAGAGAGTCACGGAAATAATCAAAACTATAGACGCTAGGAGTGAGTTTTCTAACAATTGTTTGATGGTTGCTATAATTAGGTAAGTGTATTAAATACATCGTAGATNATCGTATATCGTATTCATTCAACAAAAAAAGACAGGAAAAACTAAAATTCATCACGGATCTTTTAATTAAAACGAAACATTCTACGTTTGGACAAGGATATTAAATCGATCGGTTTCGGAGATAAAACCGAAGTCGCGCTGGAAATTTATTGCATCCTCAAAAATAATGGAACTTGATAAAATCGAGTACAGCGCTATGAAGCAACATTATACAATTTTATAGCTTCTGCGTAGTAGTTATTCTGAACAAAATACATCGAGGATTAACCAGATAGATTGTGCATGGTTAATACCCTTTTAGTACATCAAGTTCCCTTTTTAGTTTTGTATTGTCGTATATCACGAGCAAATGAATGACCGAACAATAAAGATTAGACGAACCGAAAGGAATTAAATTAACTATGGATTGTATCGGCGGAATTGTATCAGACAGAGAAATTTGTCATTTAGTTCGGCGAAACGGTGTCTGCTTTATAGCTCTATAAAATACCGCGGGATCGAAAAATCATTCCTCTTTATCAGCTACTGAGTCATTCGTCCCCCGTCTACCGAAACCGTAAACGAAGCGAACAAACGGGCTATCCCTGAGCAATGATTCCAGATATGAATCCCTCTTTCAAGTTCATCGTTTAATTTTCTAAAAGAAATTTTTTAATTATTTTTTCCAAGATCAAAATAAAGAACGGAAAGTATACTATGGTACATATGATAGAAAATATCCTATTAAGGAGAAAAAGAAAATCCAAAAAGGAAATTAGAGAAGTACCAGAGGAGTCTACGGAAGAAGAGGAAGAACTGTATTAAAAATCTTGAGGAGTTTGAAATCACATAATGCATGGGTGAAATGAATTTGGTGAAAATGTGCCAGGATTGGCAGAAAATAAATGAGGAGAATATTCATGACGAAAACGGGAGAAGGGAGAAAATTCCAATTCTCTTATCAATGACGGGAAATAAATTTGATGGCGCTGGCAAAACAGAGGGAGAGAAGGCGTTAGATTTGAGTAAAGATTAGGAAATAAAGAGAGGAATATAAAGAATCCTCAACAGAGTTATGGGAATGGAAATTAGTTAAAGAAGGGAGGAATTGAGGAAGATAATACAGACATTTATACATATTTATGAATTGGCCGAACTCCGCTCTCAAGTTAAAGCTCCCTGCAGAAACTAGTCCAATCTTATGACAATAAAGTCCTAGTCCTTATCCAGATTAATCATTGTATTACTTATCTACGGAATTGAAGACTGAATTTTATTTTTCTTCGGATTCACCATTTGATGAGGCCATGATAATGCGAAATGATAGTGAATCTACACTTTAATTCGTTTATATTTAATGATAGTACGAATGAGGTTTCTTTCTAACGATTTTCGCTGTACCAGTCTAAGAATAACAACTAAAAGTTCTCGATTATCTTTCATGCTGAACTTTATTTGCAAAGATTAACAAAAAACAATGCAATAGTGACGCAATATTTTGTCCAATACTCCTTACATATGAGGTAACTAATCACAGCTCCCGAGAGCTAAAGTAGAATAGAAGTAGAAGTCCCCTATTCTCAGTTTGTTCACGTAAATAGTTTCATTTTGGTTTTCACATTTATCTGACAGCACACACACTTGTGCCCTTCTACTTCCGTCTTAAGATGTATGAGATATGAATCAAGCAAACTGATATGGAAAAGGAAAATTTTGGCATTAGTTAAATTTAGAAGATTTTATTTTCATACCGCAAAATTCACGGAGATGAGTCAACTGAATGGGTAAAATACGAAATAGACAAAAGTTAAATTCTTTCTACTTAAATTCCTTATACAAATGAATGTACAGGTTTAACTAATTTTTATAAATACTACTCCTAAATTAAGAAAGAAACTCAAATAAAGTTCACAGTAATAGGCTATCTTTTGTGAAAATTTATCATATAGAATAATCAATAGACTTTGTGCTTTTTTCACAAGTTTTCCCTTACTTTTAACTAATACACATAGCCATGTTCTAGCAATCAAATGTCATCCTGATGATGAATATTATTGGCTAAAACCTAGTTCTGTGTTTAAATAAAAAGAAAAGAATTATTGTTTGGATAAACGAAGCCTTTTAATTACTCTACGAATTTAAAATGAATTACTGCATATTTGTAAGAGTAAGATTCACTCAAACGAGAAAATAGTGTAAAAATGGCACATTTCTAACATTTAAGTAATACACTACGTTAATCTGGACATTAACATCTGGAGATCTAGTTGGAAATTCATTTCCTTTGCATATGGGACGAGACTGACCAGGTAAGATGAAAGGTGAGATAGTTTCACTTTGCTTTTCTCACTGTGACAGAATTCAATGATAGGAATACTCCACGTCACTGATCTTGTGAATAGCATTTTACCAAAGGAGGGAATTGCCAAAAAAAGGGAAAGCTTAACTGTGAATTTGTACGTAAAGGCGTAAACTTCGGTAAAAAAACATGAAAATGTGTCATATGAGTGGGAATTGAACCCAGAATCTTGAAAGTGGAAGGTTTTGGATTCAAACACTGGTACTATCAGGTTTTCTTCATATCCGTTTTTCATTGAGAATTTCCAAACACAGGGCCATAATATAGCATAAAAGTTACCTTCGTTGCTTTCATACCATCAAACCACGAGCAAAACTGAAAAAAATAAAGCTACAATTTTCTCTATTCTATATTAAGAGAAAAAGATAACAGTTAGTTATTTTTTTCTCTTAACTCTCCTCCACATCGTATATCGTATTCATTCAACAAAAAAAGACAGGAAAAACTAAAATTCATCACGGATCTTTTAATTAAAACGAAACATTCTACGTTTGGACAAGGATATTAAATCGATCGGTTTCGGAGATAAAACCGAAGTCGCGCTGGAAATTTATTGCATCCTCAAAAATAATGGAACTTGATAAAATCGAGTACAGCGCTATGAAGCAACATTATACAATTTTATAGCTTCTGCGTAGTAGTTATTCTGAACAAAATACATCGAGGATTAACCAGATAGATTGTGCATGGTTAATACCCTTTTAGTACATCAAGTTCCCTTTTTAGTTTTGTATTGTCGTATATCACGAGCAAATGAATGACCGAACAATAAAGATTAGACGAACCGAAAGGAATTAAATTAACTATGGATTGTATCGGCGGAATTGTATCAGACAGAGAAATTTGTCATTTAGTTCGGCGAAACGGTGTCTGCTTTATAGCTCCATAAAATACCGCGGGATCGAAAAATCATTCCTCTTTATCAGCTACTGAGTCATTCGTCCCCCGTCTACCGAAACCGTAAACGAAGCGAACAAACGGGCTATCCCTGAGCATCAGCGTGATACGGAGAGAGAATTAGTGTCGATAAAATATATCCGCCAGTAAACAGGGAAAATGAAAATACAAGGGAGATTGGCCGGGCCTTAAATTCATGCCGCAAAAAATGTCGANTATATCCCATTCAAGTTTTGATCGTAAAGCTGCCTCCAATAATAAAAGTTGTTTACACTTAACCTAAGGCTTGGATGCGTTATCATAGGAAATAGGTATGGGACGACAAAGGATTTTTAGGGCCTGGATCGACATTATGAAAAAGGGAGACTTCTGGGGATTGTTAAAAAGGGATCCGAAAAGGGAAGCACGTGCCGCTTGAAGAAAACTAAGGGCGAGAGCTGAAAAAGACCTCGCGAGGATAAGGGAAATGCTGCGAGAAGAAAGAAGAGGAAGAGAGCTGGATAGATTATTAAGAAGGGAAATCACAGAGAGAATATTGGATTTCGGAGAGAGATAAATGCGTAAAATTCCCTGAGGGATATGGGAGGATAAGAGAACAAGCAAATTGATAAGATTGACAAAGAGAGTAGAAACGAATCGATGCGGGCGTATCATCAAGAGGAGAATACACAAGATCCTTTAAATAAAGAAACATAGAATGCAGCACTTAGGACTATTCAGATAAATACAAATACATCATAGCTAAAAGTAAATGGGACAGGATTGTAAAATTAGAAAGTAGGACCTTACAGTAAGACCCGGCTCAACGCTCTTTCGGTATTGCGCGGTTTTATTGGGATTCCCAGAAATTGGGCACGATTTTGTTAATCCGAGTTAATTAGCCTATCTGAAGATGAGGAATAAAAGTAACTTTCAGCGTACTTTCCAAAATAAATGTTTAGCCGCAATAACAGACATTATGGATCAGTTTATGCAAAACGGTTCAAATTTTGATAGAAGCTCAGATTAATAAAACGTCTCTTTTATTAAATAATCATGTTTATCGAATTAATGAAAATGTAATGAACAAGTGAAAAAATAATAAAATATTTATTCATAGTTGTGATGAGGCAAGATTCAAATCAAATTTTATACTTATCAAATTTTAAAATCAGTATATGTTTTGAAGTAAATAATTAAAGGATATTGGTGAGGTATGTTCAGTTAGACTTTCCAATCAATTATCATCGAGCCTAAAGCGCAAATGCCACCTATTTAGGGAATTCTTACAGTATCGTAGTTACTCATCTAGGGAGGATTGTAACACATATAATAAAGCCCGTTCCTGCTTGTCTAGGCTGCAACTGGTATGAGTTCTGGGTAAATGATCATAAATTGGTCACTCATCATCGATTACTCTTTATCCAAGATCACCAATAATACTCAGAATGACTCAGATATCCTCGTGGGTAACACGTTCGAATTCGATAAAAGCATTTCCGGGTTCGATTCCCAGTGGGGGCTCACGTGCAAAATTCCCTAAACTTTAGAAGAACTAAGAAATTCACTACTAATACATAGTACACTCTCCTTTTAGAAACCATGCCATGAATCAATCAGGGAATTGTATGACGTCATAGACGTCATACCATTCAAAGTACATAAATATGAACAAAGTATAATACCGTCTAGATTTTAAATATTATTGATTATTAAACTTATTTCTTTTTAATTACAAATTAATTTAAGACAGCGACTCTTTTACTATCTAGTTCACTGCAAGAAGAAGAAGGTTGGAACACGGCTGTCTATGAATTAGAGGTTTAAAAACACTCCGTAAGCCGTCTTTTGGGAAGCGGAACGGAGCTTTCCGTTTGTCTCTGAGCGCGAGTTCCACTTGCCGAAAGACGGCTTATGGAGTATCTTTAAACCTCTAAATCTAGTTCACTATCATCTTGTCTTAAAAAGTTTTGGACTGTTGATATTCTGCCAATTCCACTCCAAAATTTTCAGTTCGTGAAATAACTATCTAATTTCCATTATGAATAATCTACAAATATGAACATCTTCACTCTTTACCCCTGATGAGGCTCTCTTGGAGGGCGAAATACGTATTGGGTGGAATCAGCCGATATTTGACAATTGTGGTGTTCTCTCTTTCTACCGCAATTGGCAAAAGGTGAGAGAAAAGAATAATGTTTATTACAAAATCAGTGGACTGTATTTGATAAGTTATGACCACGAGGAACACGTGACTTACCAACAAAGGGATCAGCGTCCGTATTTTGAGAAGGTTCACAGGCGTCAGGCGTCTAGAAAAGGAATGCACTTGCACACACAAAAAAAAGAAACACTCGATAGGACAAATCACAATGCCCTCTGTGGCCATAGACTCTAACTGGCGCTAATTGGCGCGAATACAAAACATGTGGTGTTTTTGCTCGTTTGAAAATATGAACACAAACACATTATTCCCGAACAATTCACAGAGCTCTAAATTTTAATCGTATTCGCTCGTATAAATAAGGTAGCCAAGTTGTTTATCTACATCATTTTGCAATCGGTTTGTAAATTATACTCGTACTCTTCAAGAAAGTGAAAATAGTAAATGGTTTATCAAGTAAAGTACTAAAAGACATGCATAGGTGCCCCGTAACTTACAACTCTCTTTCCCTTTGGTAAAAATGAGCTTTAAAGATTTGATGGTTGACCTCTTCCTCCTTACTTTGCCTCGGTATCCTTACGTTACACATAGGCAAGGCGTCTTAATCATGGTTGGTAGATAAATATTGGTTGATACTTTTTATATCGTATCCTTTTCTTTCCAGATAACACCATCTTTCGTGGTCTATGCATTTCAAACTGTCTCTTATACCTGTTTTAATCCAAAAATTAAAAGTAGCAGTCAAGTTTCACGGAAAACGCAAGGCCACAGCACTTTTGGCGACTCTATTGATGCAAAATTTAAGTGTTCACAATCACAAGGTCAAACGTGCTATGAAAACAGCGAAAAAATACCACATGAAGTTTAATGAAAAGGCAAAATTGCTCTTTTAAAAGCCTCTATATCCCATTCAAGTTTTGATCGTAAAGCTGCCTCCAATAATAAAAGTTGTTTACACTTAACCTAAGGCTTGGATGCGTTATCATAGGAAATAGGTATGGGACGACAAAGGATTTTTAGGGCCTGGATCGACATTATGAAAAAGGGAGACTTCTGGGGATTGTTAAAAAGGGATCCGAAAAGGGAAGCACGTGCCGCTTGAAGAAAACTAAGGGCGAGAGCTGAAAAAGACCTCGCGAGGATAAGGGAAATGCTGCGAGAAGAAAGGAGAGGAAGAGAGCTGGATAGATTATTAAGAAGGGAAATCACAGAGAGAATATTGGATTTCGGAGAGAGATAAATGCGTAAAATTCCCTGAGGGATATGGGAGGATAAGAGAACAAGCAAATTGATAAGATTGACAAAGAGAGTAGAAACGAATCGATGCGGGCGTATCATCAAGAGGAGAATACACAAGATCCTTTAAATAAAGAAACATAGAATGCAGCACTTAGGACTATTCAGATAAATACAAATACATCATAGCTAAAAGTAAATGGGACAGGATTGTAAAATTAGAAAGTAGGACCTTACAGTAAGACCCGGCTCAACGCTCTTTCGGTATTGCGCGGTTTTATTGGGATTCCCAGAAATTGGGCACGATTTTGTTAATCCGAGTTAATTAGCCTATCTGAAGATGAGGAATAAAAGTAACTTTCAGCGTACTTTCCAAAATAAATGTTTAGCCGCAATAACAGACATTATGGATCAGTTTATGCAAAACGGTTCAAATTTTGATAGAAGCTCAAGAGCAAGATTAAGTGTAATTGATGCACTATCTTGCTGTAAACATCAGCTTGCTGAACGAAACAGGAAGAGGCAAAAGACGTTAGATGGCTTCTTTGCTAAAAACTAAATTGTCAAATGAGGAACAACCTTCCTCATCATTAACATAACTTCTTTACGCTAAATTTTTTGATATACATGAGTGCCTTAGGAACAAAAATAGATATCAGCAATAATTAAGTATATAGTTAATGTAATAAAGAATTATTTACTAATAAATTTTACAAAATAAAACAAATAACTGATACATTTTCTTATTCTATGTTCTGTTTCTCTTCCCGTTAATTAAGTACTAACACGACCTCGTTTAACGCTGTTTCGTTTAGCGCTTGAACTTATTGGAACG
>KZ308398.1:838615-894146 GCA_000376725.2 Ladona fulva
GGGGGGGGGGGATATTAGAGGCAGCCTGAAAAAAATAGAAGAAATGTGTATATGAGAAAGCCTAAGAGATATTATGCGACTTGCATAAGCTACACCGAAGAGATAGTAAAAATACCGTAGGAAGGGGAGTGTTGAAAACCTGCGCAAAATTGCGTTAGTAACAGATAAAAATAATGAGAAAGAACGTAACAAGAGCATAAATATACGGTCGATACAACGAAACAAAACACAGTCAGTACATAAAAATTCATTGCTGATTGAATATACGAAAATCCGTTTAATGAAATTGATTAATACATGAGCAATCAAAACATGGCTAAAATGCGTAAAATGAAGAAAATCAACTATGTATAAGAGTAAAAAAATATTATATATTGCCTCCGATAAACATTAAAGGTAGATAAATAAGCATTGATATTCGTAAAAATACATACCATTTTTATAATACACGAATTAGACTGTTATTTAATTGATTATGCATAGCCATTAAAATACCGAAAAATTATTTAATTACTGAGTAATTTAGATACTTATATTAGTTAATAGTAATGTAGAAACTTATATGGAGTTAGTTACGTTAAACAGCTGAAAATGAAGTACGAGCATTCTTTTGGATATTTATTCTCTCTGGATAAGTTGGAAATTCGTTCGCTTTCCATAATAAAAATTTTGAGTAAAGGTAGAAACTCAAGCAAAAAATTGCCTAACCTTACTCTTCGGTGTCTCCTTTAAGTAAGCTATTAAATTAGGCGTCTGAAACATCTCATAACATTTTTGGAAAAATACGAGTGAGTGTGGTAAAATATAAATCTCCAAATAAAGTGATAGGACATTTTTTATCAAGTCCAATGGAATATCATCTCGATTCTTCCGGAACGGATAAATCTTGAAATAATTTTCGTGAAAATGGTAATACTGAGACGGCGAAGAAAATAATGCGAGGGAAGGAATGGAAAATTTTGTTTTTGCTTGAATATGTTACCCGCTCTCTTGAACAGCTTTCTTACACAGAAGCCCGCAATGTAATGATGCATTTTTTCTTGTGGGATGGGCCTCATTCTGCCAAAAGAAAGGTATCGTTAGCTTCCCTTCTTCCGGATTAACGTGCCGAAAGATAGGCGGTGTTTCTAATTTTCATCCGCTGAAAGCGCAATTATTCTGATCCAATGAAAAGAAACATGGACTTTTTGCTTCACTAATTTTTAGGCGGAGGATTGTATTAAGTGAAAGGCGGTTGTAAGAGTAAATTTACAGGATTTAGCTTGATTCCATTATGTAAATAACTCCTCTTAAAAATTTCGTGCACTTAATTTACTACAGATATCGATCTAACGACACTATTTTAAATTGGAACGTTTTGGCGGTTTTTTTTTGCCCTTATTCTTGTGTGGGTGTTTTCCCACTTCGTGGGTTTTCCTCAATAAACCTTCAGTTGAGGTGTTTTTCCCCACAACCCAAACCTTTGTTTTTATATGTATCTATACATATATTGGTTATATCTATTAGTTTAATTTGCAATATTTTACATACTGTTTGTAATATTTTTCTTTTACTCATCTTTGTTATATTGTTGAGATTTTTGATTTGGTTTTTTAGATTTAAGTTAATTTGAGTAAATTTTTTTAGTTATTAATGTAATACAATTAGTAATACCATGTGATAACTCCAAAGGTTAGGTGAAAGAGATGCCATTTTCGCCTAACCTCGCCGAAACAATTAATAATAATAATGATGATGAATGATTGTAAATCCCATTATTATTTTGCTTACGCTTCCTCAACGATAAACAACAAACATTCCTTCCAGATACAGGACCGTACGCTGATACAGGAGGATAAAGATGTTCAACCCAATATAATTGGGCCTTTACAATCCGATACTCTACAAATCTGAGAACTCAAGCGTTAATACTGAAACTAAAACACAAATTAAATATTAAATATTCCCATTGGTCGTCAAACCGCTGGAAGATTTAGAGACTGTCGGAGCACGATATTTATGGAAACTCCGACCACCACAACTTCCTGATGGCTAGAAGTTTCCTTAGGAGACCAATTTAACGTGTTAGAGCCCCAAACATACTAACGCAGGGTCATGCAGAGAGGATAATGAGTTGTTAACAAACTTCCAACGAGTTACTTTCGTCTTTTGTTTACGAGGCTATAAGATTATTACCCCACGATGGCATAATATAGGAAGGAAGTTATCAGAGCCAATTATGAGGTGTAAGCAAGCGGAGTTCCTGAGGATTTCAAGATTATGGGAGTGTATCAAGTGGGCACATTTTGGTTTCTTAATGCTAGCTGTAAATTATATCTCTTTCCAGAGTTTTCATTGCCTTTGAAAATTAAATAACTGACTTTCATTTCCTAATGATAGGATTTTCGAGTATATCTAGATTTTTAATTAACAGAGAGGAGCAAAGACGAATCCCAAAAGCTTGAAGCATTGAAATCGGAGAAGAAAAGGATAAAATATACTCAAAGTAAGTCCCATTTGACGATAAAGTTGAAATTCACCCCGCTGACGCTTCGCGTAAAAATTAAATATCGAAAGATATAGTATATTCAATACAGTAATATTATACTATCACTTACAACGGAAACTATAAGGAGATTATAACTATTTCAGGCAAGTTTCTTACTTCGATGTGAGAAACTTTCACAGATAAAAACTAATTAACCTGGGCAAATATTTCAGATCGAACTTCTTCGGTCTTCTTTGTTAAATTTTACAAAATTCGTGAACAATGTTGTAATTTCGTAACATAACCTTCTAAATTACAAATGTCATATCCCATTCTTCCCACAATTTTGCTTTCTCAACGTTATCTCATTTCTTTACGCCTCTGACTTATTTCACTTCTTTTTTGCGCCCATTTTCTGAAAATGATAAAAAAAGTTCTTCCGTTTTGTTTTCGATAGACGGGGTGGGTTGGGCTCCTCAGCACTTTTTTATCGCACCCCATTTTTCCCTGATGCTCCGATACTTTGAAAGTGTCCCCTTCCCTTTACAACGAACTTTTGCAACCTCTTCGGGATTCCTCCAGTTAATTAAGCCCAAAAGTATTGGGAAAATAAGACCTGAGACCTCGTGCGAACTAAGCTCCGTAATTGAGAAGCAAAGTTGGCAGAAAGTGAGAGATGCGGATTGAAAGAAAATGGAGTTCGGAAGAGACATTTTTGGAATGAGAAAGTGGGGCCATTTCTCCTTTCACACGTACGAATTACAGGCAGTGACGCACTAAATTGAGGAAGAATAGAAATATTAAAGAGGAATTCAACATCTCACCCATTATCTAACTTCCCTTACTAGAGGAATCATTGAGTGATCCTGAACGTTGGCGCACTCCATTCTTTTGCTTGCGAGTTCTTCCGCTATCATCTGTTGCTGGTTCTTTTCTATGAAGTGATTCAATTCTAAAGCGAAAGCTATTACAATAGGAGTATTCCTAGTTGAGTATAGGTCTTCGACTTAAGACAGTAGATAGTTCTATCTAAATATGCTCAGTGATAACAATACGGAAATGGTAATAGCTTTTGCCTTCGGATTGGCCTTGCTATTGATTGCTCTCTGAATTTTTCATATGTCTAACTAGTACGGTTTCTTTATGCGTCTGCATGCATCTGAATTTTTCCGAATCATCGCTATTGATCCGGGGATCTAAAGAAAATAGGAAAACAGTGGATTACTTGTGGAGAAATGTGGTATCCTAGCATTTGCAGTTTATAATGATCCGCATTGAACACAGGGATTTCAATCCGTCACAGTTTTTCAATGTATAGGTAATTCATTTCGTATGTTAAGTCATTTTCCAATAAAGAAAGTATTTAAAGTTCATAATCATTTCTCTCCTATCATATGCTGAAAACCGCATTGCAGCTAAGGATGCTAACTTCTGAGGAGTTGATTCCGGGAGGTGTTTATTCCAGGAGTAGTAATTTCAGGAAGGTACTTAAAGCGTTACTATAGAATGTGATTTATTAGTTTATTAACAGCTTAAATATGCAATTTGAACACAATTGAAATAGTTCCATCCAGAGAAGTGATAGTTGACGATTTAACACGATTCCCAAAAAAGAATAATTGAGAGTATCTGGCGGTATCATTGCCGAAAGAAAGATTTCCAAATTCCTCGTGGACAAAAATTTATATTATGGAGGAGGACAGCAGGCGTTAAAATATAAGAGAAAATAAGTCGCAATAAGTCACGAAAGTCGGTTCGGAGTTCAAATATTCATTATAGGCAATTTTAGAGTTATTATTCAATTTGTAAAAGAGCAAAACATAGAGAAAGTGACATATTTGTTATTCCTTAGGTAACCATAAATTCCAAGGCTCCATATGAATTATATTTAACATCTTATATCTGGCTGTAAATGGATTAATCTCAGTTGGAAGGAGTGGCATTTTCCGAAAAACAGGGTAAAATGATGGTCTTAGGAAATAAATACTATACTTATATCATATATTATATTCCTGCATCGGTGGAGTAGGTGTTAGATATCTAGCATAGTGACAAAGAAACCTTGGGTTCCAAACCTAGCATTGGGTTGGTGGTTGGGTTGGTGAGTTAGGTAAGGTCTTCAAGGGTGAACATTTGATATTAAACAGGGTGCTTTCATTGTTATTCTGCGTGGAAAATTTGAGACTTGTGAGATACAAGAAGTTCTTATATTGGATATTACGAGTACTAGGCTTTAAAATATATAAAGTCAGAAACTAATTATCTTAGTAACAATGCAATAAGAACTTGATGAATAATCTAATTTATAATTGATAAGCTGGCGAAAGTATGTTGGAATTTCTCGATATCATTTGTCTATTCAACAAAACGTTTTGAACAAGAATTTGATTAACGTTTTCGAAATCGTAGCTTGAGTGTTCTTGGAATTATGTATTGCTGTCAAGTCTTCAAGGTTATAAATTAATTCTTGGAGCTGTATGTGGGTTTCCGTTCTTAAGAATACAATATTTATCAGATAATCATCAATTTACTTCCATTACTTTCGTAAATATTATTAAATAGGTAATAAATCGATTTCTTTACATAACACAGTAAAATATAGAGGTGATATTAATAATTAAGTTTACGAATTAAGCATTACACAGAACCAAAAATAATATTATAGAAATCAAGGAAAGAAAAACAGCTCTTTTTGAGAAACAGCAGTGGTGTATGCCGTGAATAACGTAAAAATATTCTCGCCTCTGGAAAGTCTCCTCTAAGATTGTGGGTGAAGCTTGGGGAACGGAAAGGTAAGTGGGTAGTGTATCCATGTCATTCCTCTTAATTAGGCTAATACCAAGGGCTTGCCTGTTTATATCCCATAGGCCCTACGCTCCTTGTTAATTCATTAGCATTAGATAATTCATTAGCTTTGCATTACCCCGATGCAACGGGCATCTCAAGCGCCCCACTCCCTCGACTACCACTTTAACTCATGGCGGCGCATTAAGATAATCTCCTGCGCTATAGGCACATTTGATCGGTTCTAATCCCGTTATTACTCGATCCTTAATCGGAAGCGAACCTGCGTGTTTACGCTCTTGCTCGGCTTTTGCCCGGCTGTAAACGGATTATCGGGCGCGGCTCTCGTTGTCTGGTGCGGTCACTTGGTCTGCAGAAGGTGAATGGATCGGAAGAGCAGGATGGATGGGATTTAATCTTGTGAAGGCAATCCACTTAACCTTGGAGGTCCAGAATCTTGGGAGCGCAGGCTCTTAAGAGTGAGTATGGGTGCGTAAACATGACGCTATGTCACTCTTTCTCATAGTCGCCTCATGCGTTCCGGTAATGGCCAATCAACAAATGGAATAGGGGTACTCGGAAGAGATAAGCCTGATGGATGAGCGGTTGGAACGTCTCGCGCATTTTCATTTTTTTAAAGACTTCTAAAAAGCTCTAATTCTGGCGGTAGAATGCTGGCTGTATTTGCTTACATTTATTTGTCAGCTATCTTCTGTATTTCTCGGAGCTTTGACTATTCTTCAAGGCTACTAGAGCAATTTCAGGGACCCAAACCTTGTTAAATAATCTCTTTCTTCCCAGGGAGCCATGATTAATGAAAATAATTTCCAAAATATACGTTTACCGCCAATTGAAACACTAAGCATTCTTTTAAAAGGTTAAACATTTACGTTTATATTTACATACATACACAACCATTCCCTAACCAGTAAAACCCGTCTAGCCGGGATTCGATGCCGAGATCTTGACGTTAAAACGCTAGCACGCAAACCACTACGGCTATGCGGCCGATATAAATCAAAGGGCGAGTGAATGATAAGAAATCAAGCGGGAAAAATACACCCAAGACAAGAAAAGCTACTCCGAAAATTAGTATATAGGGAAAAAGTTATCAAAACAAGGAAAATAAATGAAGATAAATGAAGCTAGATCAATGGAAGGGGTTGTTGAGTTGAAGCGAATGGAGAAGTAGAAAACAAAATTAGGGAATTAACTCATAGTCAGCATTGATGATGTATTTAAGTAACTTTATTCATACGTTCCTTAGAAACAAATGTAACACGAATTATGTAAATGATTAACTTGACCTGCATTCGAATTCTGGAATGAGGATTCAAAGTTCTAGAGGATTCCTGGACAGCCAAGTGGGTAGCGTGTTGTCTTTGATGAAAAAGGTTCCCGGTTCAAACCCAGAGGTGGCCCATATGTACGGATTTACATCAACTGTTGAAGCACTTTTAAGAACACTTCTTCTTAAGTTCTAAATTAGATCGTTCGAGCGTGGTACCCGTAAAATTTTGATGTTTTTTTGCATTATTTGATAATCTTTTGTAAAAATCTTCTGTCATAAAGCAAATCAATAATTTAGCGTTCTATTGCAATAATTTAAAAATTTTAAGATCGTTTGGTTTTGGTTGATTTTTGTATAAATACCCAACTTAAGGTTTAAATGGAAGATGGGACTCTTTATTCCCAATTTCGCCCAATAAAGACGTTTATTAATATTATTATTATAGCCTGTTACAGCAAATTTAGTTATTTTACCAATAACAAAGACATTTAAAAATATTCTCCAGCGACATAAAGACCAAATGTTTAGAAATATGTTCCGGTAGCCCCTCATAATGCGAGACCGAGTAAAAAGAGACTAGGATGGCAAAAGTCAATAATCAGAACATATCTATCTTTTCTGGAGGCCTTGTAATTTAAAATGAAAACACAAGAAACATATCATATCTTGGCGCTCTTCCATTGACAACATTCCAACTAATTTTAACGGAACTCTATAGATGAGCTGCAGAGTAACTGTGAATGACAGATGTGACTTATCCGAGATATGTGGATACATATACTTAAAGAATTTCGAAGTAATTAGAATATAACGAATTAAAATCAAGTTTCTAAAATTATACTATTCGAAATGAAAATGGACCCGGAAGGCCTGATGAGGAATACTTAAATTCAAATAGGATTATTTTGCAATATTTTAAGAAGCGATGATGGTTTAGAAGTTAGGCATCAACTTTTCTCGATGATGCAGAGAGGGAGTAGTTACATCATCGAAGCCCTACATTTTCTTCGGTACAGCAGTCTAAGCTGCAATGAAAAGGTTGAGTTCCTGAATGGAGACCTCACAATGCTTCACTTACAAGTCGTCAATGCTAAGGAATCAATGGAAATTAAAATCTCGTCCTCGTTAAACCGATTTCAGCGACTCACAAAGTCCATCATTAGAGTACGGCTCAATTATTCTCCGGAATGGAAAGAGAGGATTTAAATTTATCTTGGTCTTCTGTCAGGAAATTCTTTTATTAATGAAAGGCATGTTTCTTCAAGCCTCTTATTGAATCCAATATCATCGCAAAACCAATTCACTGCTAAAAGATTTCTATGGAGGATATTTTCTAGCGTGCTATCTTCGAAATGGAAAATTATGACTTATTTCTAATTCCTGACATAGTAGAGTAAAAATTGAAGTTGTCAAACGATGTAAAACGATGCGAGGTCATGTTGCTGACAATGCTGAAATGAGAAGTTAAAGATTGCTGGGCAGTTTCGAAATGCTGATTCACGGATGACTTATCTCAGCGAACGCCTTCAGTAATTCAAAAACGTGACAGATAGTCGAGCAGGGAAAGCCTATTTTTATTTTAANAATTATTCTCCGGAATGGAAAGAGAGGATTTAAATTTATCTTGGTCTTCTGTCAGGAAATTCTTTTATTAATGAAAGGCATGTTTCTTCAAGCCTTCTATTGAATCCAATATCATCGCATAACCAATTCACCGCTAAAAGATTTCTATTGACGATATTTTCTAGCGTTCTATCTTCGAAATGGAAAATTATGACTTATTTCTAATTCCTGACATAGTAGAGTAAACATTGAAGTTGTCAAACGATGTAATCAGTTAGTTTATTTGCTAACATAGCCAAGCTTCTTTAGAAGATTAAACTTTGTTTCAAGAAAAAAATTCCGCACTAATTGTCAAGCAAATACTTACAAAAACGATTGCTAATATAAATGCCAATAACCAAGTTTAAGATTTATACGTACATATCAGGAGTCTCGATCAATCGAAGACGAATAAATGTTACGTAAATGTCAAGAGCCAAATTCCGAGGATTTATTACCTTAATAGTGCGAGGTCATGTTGCTGACAATGCTGAAATGAGAAGTTAAAGATTGCTGGGCAGTTTCGAAATGCTGATTCACGGATGACTTATCTCAGCGAACGCCTTCAGTAATTCAAAAACTTGACAGATAGTCGAGCAGGGAAAGCCTATTTTTATTTTAANGGTCATGTTGCTGACAATGCTGAAATGAGAAGTTAAAGATTGCTGGGCAGTTTCGAAATGCTGATTCACGGATGACTTATCTCAGCGAACGCCTTCAGTAATTCAAAAACTTGACAGATAGTCGAGCAGGGAAAGCCTATTTTTATTTTAAAATACAAGAGGCGACTGGAAACAAAAAATAAAGGCGAATAAATGTCGCTTGGATATTTTTTGCGAAAACGCGATTTTTCTGTAGATCGATGTTTGAAAAGGTTTTTAAGTAAATACAGCAAATTGCAAGGAGTAGTATATGCTGATGAAGGTGCTTAGAGGGCTAAGGTGCTTTCACGCTGTCTCTTATGTCCACATTTAAAACTGAACGACATTTTAAATCGATAAATAAAGTATCCTCTAAAACATAAGGAAAGGTAATTTCACTAAGTGCTAAAATAAAGTTGACTTTTGGTAGAACACAAATATACGCAATCAAATACTTATTTTTCAAGGATCACTTCTTAGATTTACATAACTAGTCTCCTTCATAAAGGATAAGACGTTATCATCACAAGAGAATTCGTTCGATTTCTGTGTTCTGAAGTACTTTCTACTCTGGTTATCACATTCTGTGAGTCTGTATGTGTGAGTGTGTGAAAGTGAGACTATTTCACACTGTAGAAGAAATTAAACTCCTTGCTTTGGAGAGGTGTACGGGGAGTTAAAAAGAAGTACGAATGTGTTAATAAAAACAAAATAGATTTGCGGGGATGAATATGAACATTCTCCATAATTTTTTGATGGCAACTGTGTTAAATTACAAGTTTGGCATTGTAAGATGCACACTGGAAGTAATGACCAAGTGATTACAGGTACGATTTCCTGAAGGAGAATGAAGAAATGTCAAATAATCGTGAAAATAATCGTACAATATATATAATAATAGTCCATAAATTACTTCAGTCTTCACTTAGGAGAATACCTAAATCTAGAAAGAAATCACGTATGTTCAAATTACGGAGAAGGTGTTACAATACGGAACTTTCTACTGCCAAGATCCCATATTTGACATGAGTCTTAAGCTGTAAAATATGATCGAACATGGATATCACTGATACTCTGTGTCCCAAGAATGCCAGTGACTTACTGAACTTCTGTCTGCGTAAACTATAGCATTAGTAAGGCCTCGCTTTGAGCATTCATTTAGCGCATGGGAACATACCGAAAAGTTTTGTATTCGAGAATTAAAAAAGGTGGTAGGCGATACGTTTGGTAAAAACGTTACGAAAAATCAGTGTTACTCACAATACCTTTGTCACATACCTTAAGACGAAGGATGGGAATCTCTAGAAGATAAAAGATTGGAACAAATCCATAGTTTACTTAATAATTTCAGCTAAAGCGCATTTTTAGAACTTGTAGCATATATAATACGTTATTCATGTTACGTAGGCCATTCTGATACTGCAAGAAAAATCATAGAAATATATCCTAGAATAAATCGTTTCAAGAATCCAATTTTTTTCGCGAATGATACACAAAAGTTATAGATTAGGAAAGTAGAATCATGGTGCATGCTCCCCCTGCCACACAGGATACATATGTAGATTTAGAAATAATGTTGGATAATAATAATTTCCTATCTTCGTAAATGTTTGNATCGTGAAAAGAATCGTACAATGCATATAATAATAGTCCATACTTTACTTCGGTCTTCACTTAAGAGAATACCTAAATCTAGAAAGAAATCACGTGTGTTCCAATTACGGAGAAGGTGCTACAATACGGAACTTTCTACTGCCAAGATCCCATATTTGACATGAGTCTTAAGCTGTAAAATATGATCAAACATGGATATCACTGATACTCTGTGTCCCAAGAATGCCAGTGACTTTCTGAACTTCTGTCTGCGTAAACTATAGCATTAGTAAGGCCTCGTCAAGAGGATACATTTAGTGCATGGGACCTTACCGAATAGTTTTATATTCGAGAATTAGAAAAGGTACAGCGGTTGGCGATACGTTTGGTAAAAATGTTACGAAAAATCAGTGTTACTCACAATACCTTTGTCACATATCTTAAGACGAAGGATAGAAATCTCTAGAAGATAAAATATTGGAACAAATCCATAATTTACTTAATAAATTCAGCTAAAGCACATTTTGAGAATATGTAGCATATATAATGCGTTATCCATTGTACGTAGGCCATTCTGATACTGCAAGAAAAATCATAGAAATATATCCTAGAATAAGTCGTTAGAAGAATCCATTTTTTTCGCGAACGATACACAAAAGTTATAGATTAGGAAAGTAGAATCATGGTGCATGCTCCCCCTGCCACACAGGATACATATGTAGATTTAGAAATAATGTTGGATAATAATAATTTCCTATCTTCGTAAATGTTTGATTCCGCTATTATGGAAGGAATTTATTTTATTTAGCAATTGGAAGGTTTCTTCCGGCATATATGATTACAGGTATTTGATTTTATTAAAAATCATCTGTAGTTTGGAATATCCAACTCTTGTTCATAATGAGCTATTAATGTCATCATTAAGCCCTACCATCCATGGTGTATTTATTATTTATGTTTTTTATGTAAACATGTATTTTTGTATATATATATAATATAAAATGTACAATGTGAGATAGATTTGGGGTATTGATGTATGGATGATTGTGCGGACTGGTTGGAGATGCTTTCACAATAGGTTTGTGATAATTTTTCATTCTGACGATTCAGTATAATATCTGAATGTAATTGTAAATTTTACATGTTAATAAACTACTATTACTATATTAAGGACACTTCCTAACAGACTAAAGAGCCTGGGGCAACATCATAATGAAATCATTATTTACTGAGTCATTAGAGTTGGGTAGAGATAAAGATCTTCAGCTCCAATATTTAATATAGACGGTTATTTGTTAAATCTGTACAAAACACACACAATAAGATATAATAAATGGAAAAGTTTGGTTTGACGTTACATGGCCCATTACATAGAGCGACATTACCTTATCGTCCTATTTTCTTTGGACATGTGTCTCCTGAAGTACGTAGTTACGATAGCATTATTTGGATTGTTGTAATTTCTTGTACTATTTGATGTTTTGATTTACATCTTAAATTTTCAATGTCACAAATGTCTTCGCAATGCTGAAAAATATTTTGACTAAATGGAAATCCAATTGTTTGTAACCTGTTGCGAAAATAATTAAGACAGGTCAGAACTTAAAACCATGAGGATGGGAGAGTGAGGGTTGTCGAAAAATCAAACAGAAGAGAAAGGTTGTGGAGTAAACAGAGGAAAGCGTTGAAAGGAGATGACAGAGTAATGTAAAGGCAGAGTTCAGAAGCAGGGCACAAAAAATATTTAAACTAACGAGATTGAGGATGGAAAAAGTTGGTAGAAGGAACGCCAAAGGAATATTGATGGAGTAAGGTTGAAACAGAGCATAATAGGAATGAAAAGTAAATGAATTAACGGGATAAAGGGATTGGAAGAGGTGTAAAGGGAAGGATAACAAAGGCTTTGATTAGCCATGGGACGACAGAGAGCCACGCATTTGAGTGGGAGTGGAGGACGGAGATGGGAAAAATTAAGGACAAAAGGAAGGGAGAGGAGAGGTCGTGAGAAAATTGGAAGCTAGGCCGACGTGCGGTAGATTGAAGGGAGAAAATATCTGGTAAAAAGAGGACCTCGGCGTGCTCTGATTCTTGGAAAGCAGAAATGAAAGCTAATGTACGCCGAAGTGTGTATCACTTGCACAAATTAAATTAAAAGCTACATTTATTATAAAAGTTGAATGAATGATGGTTCTTGAGCGTGAAAAATAAGGTTTAATATTCTTTTACGTAAACATTTTTAAAAAATGGGACAACTTTCGTCATAAATCTACCTTCTGAACTCTACCGTGTTTGATAATGGATGTATTCATCGACCAAGAAAATTGTTACAATTATTCTTTTATATAACTCACATTACCCAAATAGTTCAAAAATATATCAGTAAATAAAGGGAAGGAGGTCAGTATAATGCTTGGATATAGTAATTATTTAAATTAATACCATTTCAAGATGATTAAGTTCGTTGCCTATGAGAATCCAGCAGATGCTGACAAACTACTCAGTATCATATAATTGATCATAAAGAGATTGCTTACTTTATTGTAGTTAAGCTTCCGGTTGATAAGAGTTGCCGTACAAATGTATGACAAGTGGTCATATTTCGGAAATCTCAATAAGATTGATATCTGATTTTTCTCCTTAAAACTGCACATTCACCCGTTAAAGCTCAGTGTAGATATAACCGAAAAACTCAAATAAGTCACTTTGCTCACTATATGGACACCATAAACTGTAAAAACCAAACCAAGAGATTTTAACGAAAAATCAGCAAGTAATCTAAATGAAGAAAAAGGATTTTATAGAATGGATTTATTGGTGAATGACGAATTATTAAAATATAATAAGAACTTTATAACGCACGTCAATTAATCTTTGCTTTAGGTTACCATTTAAATTAATATAATGAGAAATAAGCATTAAATCTTACGTTAAATTCTAACCTCAGAATAACAAGTTCATTTAAGTCGTAGACACAACTAACCATAACACATTATTCCGGCACAAAATGTAGACATATTTATCTTATGAATGATTGAAAGAAGTAATTTCGTATCTCGGAAGTCAAATAGGAGTTACGAAGTAAAGCAACATGATGTATAATAATAAGTAATATGCATGTGATCGTAAGAAAAAGCGTTTAAGAAGACTCCGTAAGCCTTATGTCGTAAATGGGATTACAGAGTTCGGTAATCTGGAGCTTCCCGTTGCCTCCAAACGCGAGTTCCATATGGCAAAATACAGCTTACGGTGTTAGTAAACTTCAGATTTATTAACAGCCGTGTTCCAATTCTCCTTTCTTTCATTTAGTGCATAGTTACCATAAGAATTCACATTTATATGGTGATAATGTCCGTTTGGTGAAATTATAATTTTTTCCATATCATTGTCAATAATTTTTATATTGAATATAAAAAGTTTTACCCGGTGTTTCATACCTATGATTTTTTATGAAGACATTGCCGTAGTCCCTTTAGTTGACACCGAGAAGTGGTTCGCGCCTTAAAGTTATACAACTGGTACGGTTATCTAGTAGTGCGTAATGCATAAGATGCAGGATACAAATGTCTTGTAAGGAAAGTCGAGGCGATAAGATGGCTGTGCAAAGTGTTTTCGATCCGCGATTAGCGAGTCATTAGCGGTGTACTGCAAATAAGGTTGGTCTAATTGGAGTTTCTACCTATGAGCTTCCCTCCTAAAAATATACACTGAGTTTGAATACTGATTTTTCCTCCTGTTAAGGAAAAACTATTCAACCTTGATGCCAGTTACTTAAAAAATAGGCATCGCTAAATTGATTAATTACGTTATTAAGGTTTTATATAAAGGTTTTCGATAAATTATTAACTTGGATATTTGAATTTAAAAATCAGGGGAATTCTCGAATACGCGGCTATTATGCAACTCACTTGAATCGAAACCCATATTTTGAAACGACAGCGGCAATTGTAATGTATTTATGTCATAATTAAAAGATAAATCAATACAAGTTTGCTTTTGCCTGTCACCCACCACGTATTGTAAAAAGCTCTGCCACTATAATAATAATGCCAATAATAATAATAACAAGAAACGGATTTCCATCACATTTTTGAGGAGCGAAAGGGCTTTCGTAGGACCTTGTCTACGGAGCACTAGGAATGCGACTAGATTGGCATTATCGCTGCTAAACATATCTGCGGTCGGACGAAGACAACCATTATTGAATCCATTATAAATTAAATTAACAGAGGTGTGCAAATAGTAATAAACTGTTTATTTACGTATATATAAGCATCATGAGAAATAAAATTTAAAGTTTGGATCATCCGTGTATCCTCATTATTCGGACATTCTTTCTCAAGCATTAGGGATTATTATTTCCCAACCAAAATTCACTACTTTATATCCTAATGTTTAACGAGAGAATCAACAAATACCAAATCTCAAGGCTAAAGATGTTGCTTGTCGTTCTTAAATACGTTTCCTTCCATTTAAAATATGTTAGCAAAAGATAAGTATGCCTTTCCTGTTCCAAGCGCCCATGGATATTTGATGATGTCAGTCTATTTTCTTTTGAGTCTCATCCACCGATACAGACGAAAGGAGTTAACGGAAAGTCATTAGGGAAACGTTTCTCCCTCAGGTTCTCTCCCTGCCTTTTCCCCTCCTCCTCTTCGTTAATGTCTTCTTTGAGCCCCTGTGGCATCAGCGTTTCCACCAGGGCCGATCAACGTGCCAAACTGAATGATTGATTGGAATCAGGCTCTTGCTTAGCTGGGAATCGGAAAATCGGCAAAAAGAAATTTGGCAACAGCGCGAGGGTGATGGGTGGAACTATGATCCAATTGGATTCGAAAAGGGAAAACGTGGATGAATATTGTTAGTAGCCCGCATTTATTGAGCCTAGCCCTTTCTTGGGATTAGTAAACACTTCTTTGATTTAATAGCGAAGTAAAATGATGTATTAGGGGGAATAAATTAAATATTATTTTTTAGGAAAGATATACATCTACATTGATAGCCTTCAAGCTGCCTATCGTACTTTGAAGGAGGGTTTTTCTTTCTATTTTTTCTGATTCACATCCCTTAGTGATATCATATTTTCATACATACATATTATAAGTTTTTTATTGTATTCAGGTTCTTCTTCTAAGTCGATAATTTCAAAACCCCATCGTATAGTATTAAAATGGATTCTCCAACACTCTATTTAAAATATAAGTCTAATGATTTGCTCTACTTTTTAGTTCTGGATACAATTCTCTGAAAAGTTAGATGGAAAGAGAGAAACATTGTTTATTCTCCATATTCTGCGTCTATTAATAATATCGGCTTGTCTTCAGGATAAGACCTGGCGACTTTAATGGTGAGATCATAGCAAAATTCAATTGGACTTAATAGATTTTCATCCTTTACAACCTCTCTAATCTATATGACAATGTACAACAAATAGGTACTCTTTTAAAAACCTTTTCTTTGTATAATACGATTGAAGTAGTAGCGTTTTAAATGGCATCGATGGATGAGGTACATATGGCCCACCAACCGAAATTGGTTCCTGCGAATGCTCTCCGAAGGGAAATGCCCTACTCAATTGGCTATTTAGAGGCCGTAATAATACTAATATTTTTTTAAGTATCATTATGGCAACCTAAAAGTCTCTTAATCGTTTGTTAGCACAAAAGTGTCAACTTTTTAACGCTAAGGTGTTTCATATAGTTATTCTTAATACATTGTACATTAAAATATATTGTCATTGTAATGTAAATCTATTAAATAATTGCATTAGGAAGTAATATCAAATACATGTTTGTTTAGTTGCGTGTATAAAACCCATTACCTTACCCAACAAGTCATTTCAGGTGCGCGTTGCGTTTTAGAAGGGGAAATGGAATTTGCCCGAGCTACATTTAGCTTTTGTCCTTCCATTACCAACCTTCTGATAACTCGGTCTCCAGCTCCTCTATCTTGGGAAGTTTTACCCTCTCTCGATATATCCGCCTTCTTCCGGCTAAAAGAATCCTTCGTCCCCATTTCGGTCCTTCACTTCCCAGAAACCATTTCATTTCAAAGAGATTTCAAATGGGCACTTAACCTCCGTTTACATCCCCGTTTTTACTTCTGCGATAAATTGCTCCGCGAGACCATTTTTCCATGGCATCGGAGATCTCCAGTGGATGGAAGTGAGGGAAGAGCAAGCCCGACAAAAGGGGTTTTTTCTTTCTCGATATTTAAGTCATTGACCTCAGAGATGGTCTGTAGAGATCCATCTGTGATACACATTACTGAGAATGAAAACGTGTTCACTAAATGTCCCTTTAAATCTGTAACTGGTTGCAGAATACCCATAAATTATAGATTATATTATTTTCAGATACAATGTACCATACCTGTCATCATAGCCTCAGGATTTGAGATAAGACTTTTTAGGACATTTGAGCATGAAAATCCATCCACCCTAATCCTCCTGAGGAAACTAACCTATCATGAAAAACCTAAGAAAAACCTAACCTGACTTACTGAAGTCAAAGCTAAGTCGATAAAATAAGTTCTGCGTACTATACAAAGAACTGTACACTACGTTTAGATGTACCCTGTGTGGATAGATTTTATAGTGAGAACAATTTAATTTCTAGAATATCTTTCATAACATATTCTAATGATTAAAGAGCTAAGATGGCTGGACCACTAAAGGAGTGTGTATCTGACGATAAAACCCTGCGAATTATCGAAAATCCCAGTGAATATGAGTACGTTTTTCTCAACGCGTTAACTAGGTAGTAATAAATAATAAAAAATGTTTGCTGAACTTCAATCCTTCCTCTGTTATATTTAGTTCTCTAGTAAATTAATTTCTCAACTTTATATTTATAATCTACAAAACTAAAATATATCAAGATTAATCACAAGATTACTAATCGTACATATTAAAAACTCTTCAGCAGCTGACATTTATATGTTTAATTAAGTCTCAAATAATATTTTTGTTAAGACGTCTTCATAAATCTAAACCACGAGAAACTAAAACAGGTAAAATTCCAGCCACCAGTGCATTCTTCTCTTGCCATTTGCTCACTTCCTCCGTAAAATACATTTCTTCTTGATTTTGCTCATTGCTAGGACAAAAAGTGTGTTTTTTAAGCACTTTTTGTTCCACACGTATCCTCTCGCATGACTGTCTAAACCTTCCTTATAAACATTAATAATATTTGTGTTAATCTTTACAATCTATGAGGGAAAGGAACACGGCTGTTGTAAGACATCTGACTCAGATTTTAATCTTTACAGATCAATAATATAATCATGTAATAATAACTTTATAATCACTCTTCACTGATGCACTTCTTCATAAAAGATTCCTTATATTAGGTAACTTATTTTACTACGTCATGCACCCGTTTTCGACGCAATATTTTACGATGTTACTTCCCTGCGAACTAAGCTTTATCAAGAACTTTTGGTTCCAGATTGTCAAAAAAGTTATCATCCTCGCTGGAAATCTCATTTTCACTCAGATTACTACACCGCGGAAGGGAGACGTCAATGTACTGAGATATTAAAGCACGGAAATACCAAGTGTAGAAAGCGGTGACAGGAGTCGGAAGTTGGGTAGGAAATAAGGGAAGATGAAATGTGACAAGGCGCGCAAGGGCAGAGAAAAATGGAACTTTCTGAAATGAGGAAGTGGACGGATACGAATCCGAAACAAGTGAGAAAATAATCCCCAACGTACATCTACCGTGAAATGTTTTCTAAGAACTATGTCAGATAAAGGACATCGGAAGTCATGAGGTAGTGTGAAAGTAACTAAAATTAAAGACTAAAACAGAAGACGAAAAAGTAACAGCGTTGAGTAACCACGTCTTTTTCTTTATTTTTACAGGTAATTATACCGATAATTCTGGAATAAAATCGCATAAAAGTTATTTCCAGCGAATAACACAGTTTTTCTTAAAATATCTACACACGGCTTATAAGATAATTGCTGTAATCCAGCGAAATAACGCGTTAGTATTTAAAAGTAACCGTACAAGTTGTTAAGTAATTTCATACCAACTGCAGTTCGAATTATGCTGCATCAAATTACAAGTTTTATTGAATATATTATAGCAGATAATAGTGTTAGAAATTTAATCTAAACATATTGAGCTTTCTGTCACTTGGTAACGAGTAACCCACTAAAAAATGAATTGCTTCTATAACAAAACCTGTAATAAAAACCTTATTGTACATCACTAATTACAACTTAAGCACTTACTACGGATTAAGCAGAAAATTTCCCGTTTATCGAATCACAAAGGTACGTTTCTCTTTAGACTACTACTTCAATCAATACCTTTCCACGCTAAAACACTCCGCTGGTGCTTTTTGTTTCACCTTGATTTTAGGAACATTGAAATTGAATTTCTTCCATAAAACAGGTTTTTGCTATCTTAGAATCATTTCCAGGCTTTAGACAATATCTTATGCCATACAGAAGCCTCCGGCTCTATGCACAGAGTATTATTTTGTAACAATATTTTCCAATAACCTATAACAACTTCTAAAATAAATGACATACAAGTAAGCAACCACAAGATCATTGTAACCGCTAGAGTTTTCTAATAAATTCTTATGTAACAGAATGGAATCGCTCCATAATACTCTAATGGGAGCGTATCCCACGTATTGAGTGACGGATAAAATGCGGAGTTGGATATTTTGCCAGAGTGTTTCATCTTTGCTTTCAGTATGCCTCAGATTTTCATTGATGGGCAAACAATTAAAATTGGGCTATCGCTAATTACGGTAACCGGCCCTTCAGAAATTTCAATTAAAAGCTACCACAATGATTTACCGTTTGACATTAGCGATTGTCATGATGGGTAACCCTCCCATAAATCCAGCGATAGGTGTACATAAGGATCTCAAACTGTATGAGGTGGAGTAATTTCAAGCCTTACATGATGAGATAACTGCATAACTGTAATACACAAAACTGAAAACTCGTTTTTTGTAGTTAATGTAGCTAAAGCCTTTTTTCAAGAGCTTTTCCATTATGATCATTGAGATTCTGAAGGAATGTTTTCCTAATCTGAAAGATAGTAACATATAATCATAAACGTTTCCATGAAGTTCCACTAGAAACATATGGAAAACAATGTAAAGGTAAATTACAGAAGGCCGATTAAGTGCTTTTCTTCAAGTATTATCCCAGCGGGGAAAAGAATCATACTAAGTATTACAGAATTTTCCTATATCTGCCACTATAGAATTTTCCTATATCGACCTTCGTGAAAATATACTCGTACTTAGACAAAATGAATACAGTCCAGGGAGATCTGGTGGAACTTCATAACGATGAGAGTATTTATTTCAATACGTGTACAGGCAAGTATTCACAGTCACACCATTTGTGGACTTGCCTGTACACGTATTGAAATAAATACTCTCGTCGTACTTATACTAACAATATGTTTACTTTTACTTAAGTTAGATTTATTACTCTTAACGGAGAAACTGTCGATGTACATGGAAGGTTAAATATAATGGGCAGAACGTTCATTAAGATAGTTAACTTACTTACCGGTTTGTGCTATCCCTTTGTCCTTCATGTAATCTCTTCACGCCCAGAGTGACTGTAAACAAAAGAATATATATTAAATAAGGACAATAACAGAGCACGTTGAAAATATTTTATCAGTTGTGTAAAAATAAATGCATAAGAAATAAATTAAGTCTTAGATAGTCTTTTTATTCTGATTAATGAATTAAAATTGTTAAAAAAAACTTTATCCTGTGTTTCTTATCATCGATAAATTTAATATGAGAATAAAGGACTTCATTCATGAATATAATCAAAATAAAACACATTCACCTCAAGAAAAAGATTTTTTAATCTTCCAAACGAAATCATGTTTAAGATAAAGGTATAGCAGTAACAAAAATGGTTATACTTTTAGCTCTCAGCATTTTTAAAAGGACAAATATATTTGAAAGTTTCGAAGATTGAGTAAGAAAGTTAACTTAATGTATTTAGCAATGCTAATGAAAATAAACATTTTAATAGGAAGTGAAAAATAAAACATATTCTTGGTTATTGAGCCTTTTTCGTGATTCATCGGCCCTCATTCCCTATCCTAGCATAAAATACTCGTTTTTCAAGTAGCTGGAATATTCTCTTTAATCTGCGTCGACGGAGTGTATGGAGAAAAATTTATTGGAGACTAAAATTGTCTGAAAATCCATGCAGAAATCTCGCGGTAAGAATGCACGACTAATCGATATTGGATCCACAGATGATTTGATTGCGAACGATACTTAAACAACTCGGCTTTATAAAGTTAACAGAAAATCCCGCCTCATTAAGGTAGTGTTGCAGTTTGAAATACTTACAAGGTGAAAGGAAACGTGAGATAATAAACCTCTAGTATCACGAAAAAGGCTGAACATTATAATTTTCAACTAAGATCTCAAGTGAAGACTTTCAAGATAGGATTTCAATTCCTTTTGAAATATAAATCTTACGAAAACCAGTCAAAAGTCTCACTTAATCCCTTGATGTGGCTAATTGTAAAGTATTACTACCCTTTTTTTCGTGTCAGAAAACTTAGAACTGTGTAGACGTAACGAAAATGTATGGCACTTAAATGCGCAGTAAGATGCGCAATGCTAGGAGTTTCTGAAATGGGTTGTCTGAGTATAAATCGAGACAATGTCAAGAAACGGTTCTTTTGTTCATGTTGAAAAATGCATCCTAATATTTCGGATTGTTTAATATATTCCGGATTTCCCGTACCCCGAGAAGCATTTCTGGGTATTGGTACGCCAAAATGCATTCCATACATCTTATTCTTTTCTGAATTGATCCATAGATTGAGACTATTCCTCAACTATTAATTAAATTGAAGTTCTTTAAAACGTGATACGAGCTTATGTGTGACTCACACCGTCAAATAGGAAGGAATTTTAGATCCGAAATACCCACGAAGAATTTCTAATTTTATGTAAGACATGTCGCATATAGATACTGTTACCAATGGGTTACTTTTAGAGGATAAATTCAGGCGAAAATGTATACTACATCAAGCTACAAATTGATACGAGCATGTGTAAGAGTGTTCTAGGTATGTCACGGATTTTTCTTCGTCGCAAATTAGACGATTTCACGTTATCGGTCTCCAGATATCCTACGAGTTAGAGCAAAAGACACCCATGTCGAGAAAGTGAGCTCTTCCAAACCAGAACTCGCGTACTGCGCAAGTGCCGCGAGCTTTTGTTGGAGTCATACCTGCATTTCCATCTTTCTTTGAAAAAAAAAAAACAGAAAGCTACCAATGTTGTATTTGGCAATCACCGTACGCCTAAGTTTCTTATCCAACCACCCTCTTCACATAGTGATTCCTAATCTTTACGACAGGGCGGCGCCGAATTTCCTGAGCCATTAAATTTAACGAGAAGAGGGGGGGAACAAGGAAGAGCCGTTCTAATCACATTTGAGCTTTTCCCGTGAAGCTCGTAACCTGATTTTTTACGATGGGTCTTTGTGGGAATGCACTGATGGATTGCCGAATCGCTGTCGTCTCCACTAGAGCCATCGAAACATTTCCAAAAGAATTATTCGATCAAAAGCGGCGGATGTTTGCCCCCCGAAATCCGAAATGGGGTCATATATGAACCACGGGAGCAAATTGATGGTTGTGACTCTCTGCAAATGGAGCAAAGTAGTGGTCGCAATCTGCGGTCACCGCTTTCATCTTCACAAAAGGCTCGCAATTATTTAGTTTCCATCACGACATTGTATTGACGTTCAGCTATTATACCAACGATAGAGGGAATCCTTCCCATTAAAATTTACCCTGTCATTCGAATGAATTTACCCCGCCATAAAATCTATCGGTGACTACTCCGGTATTAAGTGGACAGGAATAAAAATCAGTGACCTGCTGAGGGAAAAGTAAAGGTCATGCTTGAGCTAGAACAGTGGAATGCTCTATAGGAAAGATAATCCCATATAACTCCATCATACAAAAGAATATAGATATTAATAATGAATGATCACTTTTCTGTCACTTGACATATTTACTGCAATTCACTCCACTGTTGGAGGAAAAAATGCTTAGGAAATGGAAGTATCCGCAGTGAAGGTGTTAAGTTACACCAGTAATTTTTAGGAAATGAAATTTAAGGTCGGGGATTTCAATGACCCCTGTGTATTAGCATTGTTTCTCAAACAGCGGCCACGAAATAAACTTGTTTGGCATAGGTCTCAGCCTTCAGATAAATGAAATCGTGTACTTGAACGTCGATAGACCCAATTTGATTAATGGATGTCTCTAAAATGTTTTGCTTCTAATGCCCGTTTATAATGGTATTGATGAGCACATGTTGTATATTTTAGTCTTCGATTTTCATAAGTGAAGAACTCGTTAAATTTGCTTCTGATAATTGGGTTGTACTAAGCTTAGGAAAATTGAAGGATGCTCTTTAATATCTGGAAGATAGAATACCCTCTATTCTGTGTGTCTACGTGTTTTGTCTCGGAAAAAGATATGGTAACTCCAATTTTGGATTTCCCAAAGCAAATACTTACTTTAAAAGTTTGGAATCACCATAGAGTTATCAAAAGTTGAGGATATAATACTCTCCATGAGTACAAGAAGGGGGAAACGTCGATTCTAATTAGTCACGAGTGTATGAGGTAAACGTGGCGGTAATGAAACAACAAGCAGAACTATCTAAATTGAACTGGAATAGCCAAAGGATTGAGAAGATAAACTTCATGTAGTTAGCAACCGTTATAACCTAACATACCGTTAGCTGGGTTAACTGGAAACAACAACTACAGCAGCAAATACTAACTCAGTTGAGCAAAAAAGCTTCCTTATTTTTTGTTTGAAAGGACTAGAATTTTAAATCTCTCAAATAAGGGAAAATGGAATGTAAAGGCTTATAAGTAATACATTCTAGACATTTTTATACGGACATACTATTAAAGTTTCAGCGTATTCAATTTGATGAACAGAAAATAATTATGTACTTTAATGGTGTCAAAACGTTTTCACGCCCAATATATGTATCTCTTTCAGTTTTTTGTCAATGCTCTCTTTCCTCCTTTTCTAGATTAAAGAAATAATTTTATTTAATTTAAAATATAACTATTACTATCAATAAATTTCGCAGTTATTTCCCCCTTCTTGTGGATGTTTTCTTGCTGTGAAAATTTTTTTCCAAGCTTTCATTGAGGGTTTTTTTATCCATATACAGTTTCTTTTCCCTCTTGTTTTACTGCTGCATCCTTTGCTTTTATTGAAATTAAATGGGTTAGATTTAAGAGGGGACTTAATAGTCCCAATCTCTCCCATATAGACATTTCTATTCTATTATCGGTAACGAATGCAGAAACTGATTAATATCAATTAATGATGAATTCTAAAAATTGGTTGAATCATGAATATTGAGACGATCGACTGGCAGACTTTTCGTGCATTACGAAAGATGAACGCATTATCATCAATCTGAATATTCACCTTAGAAAACGTACTTAATCGACATAGCCATCCCCAACGACGCCAATATCCAAAATAAAGAAGAAGACAAAATTCCAAATACAACCTGTTAACACAGGAAATAAAGCAGCTACGGTAATAAAAAAAACAGTCACAATAGTGCCAATAGTTGTGTCAGTTACCGGCATTACAACCAAAAAGATTTGTACATATCTGGAAAAATTAAACATTAACAAGAATTTCCACTCAAACATCCAAAAAGCAGTCATTCTAAAAACAACACCAATAGTAAGAAAGTTCCTAGGAATGCAACAGAAAGGTATTTGACTTGGTAAAGACCCGTCAAAGTACTGAAATTAGACCACAAAAAGTGAGAAAAATGAAAATAATAATAATAAATTACATTACTTTACATATATTCAAGTACAAAACAAAACACATTACTTTTAAAGGAATACAGGTATACTATCAGTGAAAAATCACCAGCTTCGGGGTTACCAACTCTTCAGAAAATTGATAAAAATACAATACAAAAATAACAAAGAAAATGAAAGAAACTAAAAACCAAGTGTCAGTAATAAAAACAAAAATGTATACAGAAATACTATAAAAAACACTAATGCAAGTAGTAATGAGGTCAAACAAAATATTCCCAGGATTCCACGTAATTTATCCCCCAAACAAGACCACTATTCTCATTTTTCCTTCCCAAATCTCCTTAGGCAATTAGTATTCTACTCTTCGTCCAGTTAACCCTCAGAGATTCTTCGTTGAAAATTCTGCAGCACTACTAGATTCGTAATAATTGTGACCTTTACGAAATTTTTCGGAGAGGTGGGATAACTCCACTGAAAAAAATACACCGGGGCCATCGTGAAGGTCAAGGGAAATGCAAGAAAGTCATTACCGATGATACCGAGGGTAGGACGCCAAGTGTAACAAGGACACATATCACTCAGCACCAATCAGAACCCACATCCTTATACTCCGCATACGAAAGATTCCTTTCATTGGAGCGAGACCTACCCAAATTAGGTTGGGCACTTTCCGGAATCGCCAGCCAATTAAATTTCCCTGGTAGCGACCCTCGTCATTCGCAATGCACCGACTTTTTCGAAGAAATTGGGTCAATGAGGTCCAACTTATGAATGGTACACATGTCGAGACTTCCACTCGTGCGTTGTCGTTACATTTCGCCGATGGATTTAATTTTCGTGACGGGAGGAAGCAGATGAAAACCATTCCGCTAGGAGAAGTTTGAGGAGTTTCGTTTCCTAAGCCATGGCAGTTTTTGGCACAATATAAGTGCTTACAATCGAGACGCGCAGAAGTTGGACAATACAAACATTGATTTACCTCAGAAAATGTAACCTCAGTGTAGGTCAGCCTATTTTCTGAGCAGTATATAAATCACATAATCTATATGCTGGAATTTCATAAAAATACGTAGTATTTTTCAATAGTTAGGTGAATATTTTTGCTTAATTGCGTTGTATTACTCTATTATTTCCCAGTTTAGATTTCTTATGGAAATGAATTGGAGTTTTCCAAATATTAGCTTCAGTATTATCTAAACATTAAGATAAGATAAAATTGGAATAACCGTTAAGATGATCCCACACAAGATTTTTTCCATTACCTATCAACAAAACTTATTATTATTTCTTTAAGGGTAACAGAACTACTCCAATTATATCCATTTTAATAATTATTTACGAACATAAACAACCATTCCCTAACATGAAGAATCCGATTCGCCGGGACTCGAACCCGGGACCTAAGTGTTGGAGTGCTAGCATGATAACCACTCCGCCACTGTGACCGGTAGGACCCCTACGTAATACATTCTTCAATTAGCACTGACATTCACGATACTTTAAATGTGTGAGGGCTTTGCAAATTTTTCATACACAATTACAGCAGAATTCCCCGAAATGGCAATTAGAACTTCATATTAAAATTTGAAACTGCTCTAAAATCTTTATAAAACCAATTTTTTCCGTTTCTTTCGCCAATGAATTGGGCTAGAAGATTCGTTTCCATGATCTATCTAATAAGTTTCTTCTATCAGGTACGACTATCTCTATAGCCCACACTTCATGAATTGAACCTTTTTTAATCGGAAAACTTGATAGTTTATCTCCAATTCTTTTCGTTAAAATCCGATATTTTATTTTTCCGTCGAGTCAGCCGACTTATTACCTACGATGTAATCTTGACATCACCAGCAGTTCAATAAAACCTCTGCCTTCACAGAAAATAACCCGATAGGGAGTCAATTTAGGAGAAATTGTGTTCTTGGAATAAGTATATTAACTTAACTCAAGAATCTTTTCCTATTCAAGTTAGAGTATGATTAATGAGAGACCATGGAAAATGATTAATTATGAACGGTTCATTTCGGAACGGTTTTTATTAAGAAGGTAAGACGGCTCATAGGTAATATCCCTTGGCTATCAACATTCAAATAATAGAGCATTACTATTGGCATGATGTACTGGTACGATGTATTGGTACTATTGATATAATATATTGGTATAACACCGTCCATGAGAAAATATAAAATTTGGAAGCAAATTTACAAAAGGGGAAGCGAATAAGGAATACATTTTTGAAAAGTCTTTTACGGAACGACAAATGAAATGATAATTTCACACAGGAATAGAAAAAGGTATATAATGTAACATGTTTCACCCCTGATAATAAGAAAGAATAAAGAACAGACATACCGGAATGAAAGAATATAAACGATACCTAAAATTATTTTAGAAGCATTAATTATATAGGATGTGACATCATGAATGTTACCTCACATTACATCCATAATTATTTGTTTCTAGAGGGCTCCCGGATAGCCAAGTGGGCAACGCGTTCGGCTTCGGTGAAAGCGGTCCCGGGTTCGATTCCCGGTGGGAGCTCACGTGCGAAATGACCTAAGCTGTCGAAGCACTTTTAACAATACTACTAATACTATTTGTTTCTAGAATTTAATTAGGCCTCTATTTTGAAATGTAAATTTGAAGACAAAATAATCGTTCCCTTTAGTAACAACTCATAAAAACATGTTTTGGCTTCAGTGAATTTTCTGATTACAGAATAAGATTCACTGTAGGACATCTAGAATCCAAACAGCGATTTTCTGCAATCTAATGACGACTAGATATGTTGAAAACTCGTACATAAACAAATATTGGCTTTCTCTTTGGTAAGAAAATTATGGAAAAATTAAGCTACGCATACATACATTATACCACTGATTTAATTGAATGATGACAAAAGTTAATGAACTTGAAGAGACTCGCAGAAATGAATGTTTAAATGATTTCCTCGGAACGCAAATGAAATTACATAATATGAGTCGACAATATTATATCATAGGAGATTAAAATAATTTGAAGGATTTTGATAATGACGCGATCGGATATGGAAGACGTTAGAAATTTTACGTAGTTGATTATACGTTTTGTTTATTAGATGATGAATGTTTGAAGTTTATGGTAAGGGAGCCTTGCACTAAGAGATACTTCATTCGTATTCTAGTATTCAGCATGCGACAGTTCTAATTCCATAACATATCTTCATCAATTGACTGGAAATATGAGCAATATCTTCATCAGTACTCTTCATAGCACTCCATTCATTTAGAAGCATCTAATTTTATCTTTCCTCTGACGGTTTTATGTCCCACTCTGTTTCAAAGCATTCCATTACATTCACTAAACTTAATCCTCTCGTACCATTACTTTCAGACACTGTTTTGCATGGTGATTTTCACGTTTTTTCATCTGTAAAATGGTCTAAATTCTTCATTCTGTTCCAATTCGTGGCAACATTAATTTCCTCACTATTGTAATCACAAAAAAACAATTTGTCGCTTGTTTAATTGACATTAAGTGACGAAGTAATTATTTCCGTAACCGTTACTAATATTTGACAACTTTTTCTTAAAGCTAGGCAATTTCTGGCCATCAACTTAGCAATATCAAACAAATGTTTTCACGCTTCAAAACGTTTCCTTTTAAGTCCTAGTGGATATAAAAAGATACATATATATCTCACAATTGAAGATATCTCTACACCCCAAAGTTTGCTATACATCTTTCACCATACTGGAGGAACTTTCCATACCTCATGATAACTCATTATCCTTCATTGACAGCAAGCTTAAAATCACACACTTTTGGCATTATTCTTTAATATAAACTCTGTAACCAAATTCTGAAAAAGTTATATTTAAACATAAGCTGAATTAAATTAAACGAACGGTTCGCGAGTGATATCTATTGAAAAGTAGAGAAACCAGGAAAACATCACTTCCGTGAGGTGGAGTTGACTTTCTGAGCCCGTTTATTAAGACATTTTCAGATTAAATATACCAAAAGTTTCCACAGCACGTATAACTTCCAAAAGCGTCAATATCATTTTAATCGGTGCATACATATGCGTAGGTAAGAGGGTGGTTTTGGGGGTTCAAACCCTCCCATGAGAACAGAGCCTAAAATTAACAAAAGTATGCGAGAGGATGGCCTCTCACGATTGTACCGAACTTACATCGCTGCAGATTCACAGGGTATACAAACAGGTTAAACAAATAGATTAAAACGAATCAGTTTATATTTTCATTAGATTTTATGCGGAAGTATTTATGCCCCTGAATTGTAAGCAATAAAGTGTTACTCCATGGCTGTAAACACTCCTTGGAAAAATCCTGGCAACATCTTTGGGTGCATGACTTAGCAATCAACTTAAAAACTCAAAAAATAAAGAGACAAATGGCAGTAGCTCTGAGTTAATGATGACCGTATTCTTATTTTTTCTCCGGTAACTACGAGAAATCAGGACATTACAGGACCGATGTGGGCAGCGGGACTGAAGAGCAGGGCGTTCTAAATGGGACGTCTGGCAACCATAGCAATACCCTAATTTTTTTCTCCATCATAATGAACCTGCGGGCATCATCCTCTGCCCGTGTATTACTTCCCCGTTCTTAACGCCCTCGAAACGCACTTTCCATATCATTTCGCTTTATCATGTACCCTTAATCCGCCCCCAAACAATCATTGCCGAATCCATACTGTTCATTCTCTTCCATTCCATGGTCCTTAATCGCTTTTCACCCCATTCATACAATCCAATTCCCGCGGAACTGCGCGCCATTTTTTCTTATTCCTCCATCAATTCCCGGGCTCTTACTTACCCTCCATTGTCCTTTCCCTTTATTTCTACAGCTTTTTCCATTTAGCTCCTCGTGCAGCCTTTTCCCCTTTACCTTATTACCCTTCTATCTTTCTCCTCCGCAGCATCTCCCTGTTCGCAGACTCCAATTAATCCGCACGTGTTTTTCCATCCGTTTTCTCTCCGTATTTACCCTCCGAGGCAATTATGTTCCCTCCCTTTTGTGAGCTGCGAATCATATTATCCGAGTGAGTTTTCATCTCCTTCATCCCGCGTCGCTTTTAATGCCTTACATTCGAGTATTGGAGGCATTTCTCGGTTGATGGAACGGCCTCCGGGTGAATCTCTTTCGCACACACACACACATGTGCCTACGGTATTAGATTAAGTTCTTCGCCTTGGAAGATTAAAAAAGGAAATATTATTTTCGGCGGGTGTATAGAGTCAACCCTTTTCGGGTATGTTTTCCTGCTTCTGGCTCCGTAGATGAGGGAGCGGGCGATGAGCGATTTCTCCTTCCTTTCCCCTAAAACCTTTAACTCCTTCCCTGATGTGTTATACAGAAAATTTCTATGATGGTTTCTTTTGTTGACGAAACTAGATATATAGTGACGTATATGCCTTTTTTGTAAATTTGTAAATATTTACGTTAAGGATTCCCGAAACTACTCGGACATTACTAAATTATGCATTCCTAATGTAATATTCCGACGGGACAGGAACTGGAACCCGGGTCTTACAACGTCCAATATATGAAAGGAATAACAAGTGTGAAAAATAGCGACACGACTGGGACTCAGACCCAGGTCTCCCACTTTCCGGGCAGGTATTCTAACCACTGAACTACCGTGCCGCGTCTCTCTCACACTGTTAAGGGAATGCTTTGTGAGCAAGACTGGCAGTCTCCACATAGTGGCACAACCTGCCGTCTGAGGTCCTCACTGAGGCAGCCGGCTCACAAAGCGGTGTTATGAGGTTATTTCCCCCCAGGAAATCACAAGGATAAAGGAAAGGAAGGTAACTTAGTAGATTGTAAAACCTACGAAAATCCCAAAGGAATAACACTCGGGTTCGAGTCCGGACCCTTAGGACTTTTTCATATTCTTATTTCCTAGGAAATTTTCATAGGTGCACGCCTTAACGAGAAAATTCACCGAGGTCACCGGCCGCGGTGGCGGAGTGGTTAGCGAACTAGCACACTAGCACTCCAACCCCAAGGTCCCAGGTTCCTGGCTAGTCGGATTTTTCCGGTTAGGGAATGGTCGTGTGTGTTGCGTCCATTGTTAATGTTGAACCACTGTAATTTTCCAATAATGGATGGGGGTATTGATAAATAAATAACTAAATAAATAACCTAAACTAAAAAAATGGTTAATAAATAACCCAAACCTTAGGTTAATAAATAACCTAAAACTAAAAAAATAAATAGTCCTGAAGTTACATAGGTTGTAAAACTAAGAGCGCAATATATGAATATGAATTTAAATTTTCACCATTTTTATAGTGATGTTTGATAATAAGGATGTTGTATCGCGTAGCGCTCCATGTTTACTAACTCTTATGAGTTCCCTATTGACCTGTCACAATCATCGACCTACCAAATCTTAACAGCCAAAATGGGGCACAATTCAAATCTTGCACTCTTATGGTAACGCCCTATATATTTATAGAAGTGCCTTCTCTCAAAAATTGCGCATTAGTACAATGTGATAAAGGGTATATGGTCCTAAAAGCGTAGAGCGGGTGAAAAAATGTTGTAATCTTCGAAGCAAAATTACTCAAGATGTTAAATGTAACTAAGAAATGAGAGCAAGGATAGCCAGAATAGCGTTTACTAACAAATTTATTATCTTAGCATGCTCTTGTATAGATAAAGGAACGAAAATTAAAATTTTCTTTGAACCTTTTGTTTGGAGTACGTTGTTGCAAGGACGGGAAAGTGGGTAGTGCTAGGGAACGGGAACAATGGGAAGAGATGAATACGTTGTTATGGAGACGCTAAAAATGGACGGAGAGGTAAACGAATAATCAGTACAATCGAAATGAGATGGTCGGTTTTCGTGGAGTGCCATGTGAATAATTTAAATAGCCGCCCTTCGTAATTTCCACAAGATTCTTTATAAATTCCACAAGATTCTTTATAATAGTATAAATTCTCTCTGTAGTTTTCTGAATGTACCTGATGATGGCTGCATGGCCGAAACCGGTCGTTTATTAAAAAATCTTCTGCGCATTGCGGCTGTCTATTTTATACAAATAATCAGGTTGAAAAAGAGATAAAATTAAATGAAAAGAAAGAGAATTGGGGAATGACAAGTATGAAAAATAGTGACATGACTGAGACTCGAACCCAGGTTCCCACTTTACGGGCTTACTGTTTGATTAAAGTACACATTTTGAGTCCCAGTCATGCTATTCCTTGGGTTTGAGCTACACGGCTCTTCCGTGCTATATTATTCACCTTTCCCATTTTATAAGACATGACTCATTTTTGACAAGTTCTTTAGATGGGAAGGTTTTGGCAGAAGGGGGTTTAGGTAGACCGAGGCAGAATTATGTAGCAGATTCAAAGAGGAAGTTGGGTTTCTGAAATTATACGGAGATGAAAAGGGCAGCGGAAGATAGAAACATCTGGCTGCAGCGACAATGAGTAGCCTTTTGTAATGAATATGCAGGTAATATAATCCCTGTATCTTTTTGGAAATCTTAACAATCTTCTTATGCAAAACTACATGTATTCCCGATATATCTTTTACGAGTTAACGAGTAATAAATCCGGGCATACATTTTAACTATAAATATCTTATAAAAGTAATTTTCGAGATTACTTTTATCTACAGTACTTTTCTGAATTGAAAATAATATACTAAAATATATTAAATTATAAAATTTGGTTCATAAATAAAAAAATAAAACTACTTTAAGAAAATTAGGAGCTAATAAATATTTTTATTGATCTAATTAAATGCAATTTTTCCTGAAACAAAAAATTCATGATACAGGCTTAATGATCAAGGAACCATGTCGCTTTTGTGGTTTAGTTAGGGTCATGAAGCTTTTTTGTGTCATTGAGTACCACAAAGTGAAACCGTAGTTTATGTTGTTTATGATTTTTTCAGCTTCAAGGGTAACATTTTTCATTTGTCTTTTGTTATAACATGAAGTGAGATGTATCATTTATTTACTTTTGTCTCATTTGTGTTCATGGCTGTGATGATATGGAGGTTACTGAAGTATGAATGACGCTGAATGATGTCATTCATCACAGCACCTCGTTGAATGCTATGAAATATGTAATTTATGGGGTCATCCGCTTCCGTCTAAAGCATTCTGATTTATTAAGTTAACATGACGAAGTGCAGGAAAGCATCTCCTTAGACATATTTACTCGCCATTAACAGGGAAAGGGATATATCGATTAAATTACGTGTTATGCGCTATTAAAATACAGTGGAACACGTTTTCAAAACTTTTAAAACACTTCTTGGCATAAAAAATACCATATCTGAGAGTCATTTGATAAACAAGATTTGCTAGTGTAAAATAGCTAAGCTGTCAAATTTTATCTCTGATAATCCGTTAATATCAATAGGAAGTTTAGAACCCACTAAAATAATGTTCCAGTCAAATTAAAGTTCCTAGTGAAGTAAGGAACGATACATATGACAAATACTCTAGTCAATTATCATTAAACCTAATGGCTATTAAAAGAGAAGTACCTTTTCTATTATTTTTATTTTAGAGTACACAGCGTTGGAGATTGGAAACCACAATTTTTCGACGCAAGGGTTGTTTCTAAACTTTTACAGCGGAAAATTTGGAGTCAAAGTCAACAAGGAAAACTGCTGCCCTATATTACGCCTTATTTTGGTGGAACACTGGAAAAAACATATATTAGTACTTAGATTTATGACTGCTATATCAAGTATCAGAGAATGGATGTATAAATACGACTGATATGTTTGGTAGATCAACAAAATATTATCCATCACTACATAGCAATAGCGAACTATTATAGGATCAAGTTTGAATCGCACATCGTCTGATGCTTAAAAATCTTAAAAATTGCCTTAATTTCTATAAAAAAGTTTCCGCAATAACTGCAAAAAAATGTGGTAACACCATAATGTAGGTATGAGTTGCATTTGTTTGCGATCTTCAATATGTTGGAAACCAGAAACACTGCTATTTCTCAAACTTTGTAATTCTAAATAATCTTCGTAGAGCGCATTATTATTTAATCCCTTACCTGCTGAATAAAGCCAGAGAAGACCTAAGATTAAACATCCTAATATAAGGACTTAAGATTAACGTTCAGCACTTCAACAATTTTGTTCAGCACCTTTTCCTATTGCAATATTACATGTAAATGACCTTAGTTGTCGAGGCGCCAGAGAGATCGATTCCAAATGTAACGTTGGAATATAATTAAAACTAAAGGAAATTTGGATATAGAGAGGAATATAATTTCAGACAAATACTAACAGTTGGATTTCGATACTGTTTTAGCATTTTCCATTGTGATACGGTTATAGTCAAAACCAATAAGCCTCTCATCAGCTTCAATCAATAATCGGATTTCATAATAACCATTAAACTCTCAAAGAAACCACCATTCCACGATCCGTTAATAACAGATAAACTTATTAAAATCAATTTGCAAGGAATAACAGGTGTAAACAATAGCGACATGACTGGGACTCAAACCCAAGTTTCCCGCTGGGCCACCCAGGTTTCCTGGGTTCGAGTCCCAGTCGTGTCGCTATTTTTCACATCTGTTATTCCTTGGGTTTGAACCGCACGGCTCTTCCATGTTAAGTATTCAACTTTCCCTAGTCCCGTAAAATCAATACGGTCAAATGTGACTTTATGAAATTTCATCTTAAAAGAAAAAAACACCTCGCTAACTTTCATATCAGATTTTTATTGAATAATCACGTCAACGAGTTGCCATATTAAAAAAACTTGCATTCCGTTTAAAGGTTTTCATAGTAAATTCCTTAAATGGATCCTCAAAGATAAACTTTTGCATTTTTACATCTAAATCTACATATGTACCCTGCAATGTGCCTATCGGCGTGTGGCAGGGGGTGCATGCGCTATGACTCTATGATGGGGAAGGAGATGCATGCGCTATGACTTATCTAATCGATTGCTGTCGCGTATTGTTCGTGGGAAAAATGAATTCTTGAAACGACTTGTTCTAGCATCTATTTCTCTGATTTTCCTCACAGTATCAAAACGGTCAATGTAACATGGAGGACTCATTATGTCAGCTACATAATCTGTGAACGTGCTTTCTCTAAATTTATTTAGTAAATTTATCCTTTGTTTAAGCCTTCTATCTTCCAAAGATTCGCATCCCGCGTCCTGAAGCATTTGCGTAACACTCACTGAATTTATCGTAACAGTTATTTACAAAACGTATCAACTTTCGCTGTTCCTACTTCTTCTAATTCCCGAATACAACACTTTTCTGCAGTTTCCCATATACTACACGCATATTCCAGGTGAGGCCTGACCAACGCAACGTAACATCGCTCCCGGACTTTTCTTCGCTCCTACCAATTCTCAATCGACAATTCTCTTCACGAATCCGAGTTTCTTAAGTGATTGTCCACGTATATTACGTATGTGGGTACCCCAGGTTAAGTTATTGGTGAGGGTTACTCCAAGGTATTTCACTGTTTTTACTGTTGATAAGGTTTTCCCTCGGAGCCTATACGAATAATCGTTGGCATTATTTTTCCTTTGGAAGAAGTTGATTACTGAACATTTATGTATATTGAGCTCTAATTGCCAACCATCGCACCATTTCATAATTTTATCTAAATTACACGATAGGGTTAATCTATCTTCAGAGCTTCTCGTTTCCCTATAAATCACCATGTCGTCCAAAATTATCCTAACTTTACTATTACTGTTATTGCTAAGCTAACCTATTTGTGCGTAATCACCAAAATCGAATGACATAATGTTTATATGCCTCTGTAATCATAAACCTCGTTGTTAATGAGAGAAACGGAGCAGAGATCCTTATCATCATGTGAAGAACTGTTCCATCAACTAACGTCATAAGCGAGGCATCGAGGGAAAAAACGCGCATCTCTTGGCGACGCGTTTTCACTCAAACCCACGCAAGCGATCGAATGTGGCGGGAAAACATGCACCATTAAGAAGAAACGCGGAAGGGGTCAAAAGCCTCGGCTCCAGTACGAGTAGCTTTCGATTACACGCCCACGCGCGCATTTGATTGGAATAGTTTCTAAAGCTCGCAGCTCTGGAACGCCTCCGCAGTCTGCGAACAAACCAGCAATTAAGACGCACGCCTAAAAGCATCGTCGGGGCTCGGAGAAGATGAACGATATTTTTGGAAACGAGGCCAGAGTTACTGGCGTCGAACCATATATTGGATTAATAGTGATCATTAAAAGGTTATTTTCGAATTCTGCTGTTTACGATATCGTACATAAAAAGAACTGTCAAGAAAGAAATTGGAACTTGACAGTTAATGAATTAAAGGCATGAAACGCTCTGTAAGCCGTTTCGCTGGAGGTTGCGCATATCCTGTGAGACCAAAACTGGATTAAGCGAAAGGAATCGAATTGAAAACCGGTTCCTGAAGCTGTTTAAACGTCTAAAAAAGGAATGAATTAACCTAAAGTACATGTGGAGTACATATAAAGTACACGTCATACTTATTCTCAGTTCTCTGAATTTTTGCGGGTTAGTTTGAGAAGGAAGAATAAATTTTCTCTCTCTCTGTAAAGGGAGCCAATAGAAAATAGGAATCCCATAGTAGAAGTTTCTGTGTAGCAACATTAGCACAAAAATATAAAGTTAGGTAAAATCGTTGAAATTTTTTTCAGTATTGAGTGAAATTAATGCACGAAAGAGCAGTGTGACTTTTGGTTAATTAATAACATGATCGCAGAAAAAACCAAAACACTAAAATTCAAAGAATTTCTTGATTTTATTCGTGTTTTGTTTTAACGGGTGCATTTAGCTCTCTAATTTAAGAAACAAGAAATGTTTAACATCAAATTTTGCGTCAAATCATTTTCTTTCCGTTCGTATTGCTGAATTGGCAGACAAATGTTTCTGAGATAAATATTTAATAGGGAGGTCGAGAATTTTTGAGAAAAGGTATTGAAGAAAGTGGTAGCCAGCTATTTTTTGACTTATTTGCTCTGGAAAATTTATCCTGAGGGAAAGATTCTGAAAAAGATAGTGAATTTATTTTCTGTGCAAACAGAAAATCTCTAAGTTTATAAATAAGATAATAAAAACAAATTTAATTCCGGGGGTAAAGCATTACGCGGCGCGGCCTGTGACCGTTTCGCTGGAGATGGGATTGCTTCGTACGATTGGGTGCCTTCTCGTCGTATTTTTTCAGCTTTTCAGACTAAGAGAGCGCCTTTCTTTTAACTTCATTTGGAAGTACTTCACCCTATGATGACGCTGTTATTTTTACCAGGATACAATTGGGGATGAAAAATGATTTCCTTAACTGTAGTAGTTTACAAGCAAGGATTGCTAAACAGCCTACCAAAGTCTTCTGTGTCACTTGTTTATTCGATATGTTTGCAATTTTAGTTTTCGAGGAAAAGGGCATATTGTAATACATACTATAATGGAATAAGGGAGCAAGTGATGAAAATTTCACTAGGGAAACTTTGCAAAGTGGACTAGAATCTAGAAAAGCTGGCCAAGAGGCCAATTATTGTTTCTTTGAGTTTTGGATTCGAACAGTTTCACAGTAATTCAAAAGAGATATATACGATTATACATTAGCTACGATTATATATTATATATGATAATGCGATTCAATCATGGATGTCTTTACGCGAATCATTATTGTATACCAGAAAGGATGATTAAATATCATAGAAATTTTCAATTTTTGTTCGATAAATTGTTCCAAGAAAATGATAATGAGTGCTTTCATAGCTTTTTTCGGTCATGCACATTAATTGGCCCCATAAAAGAAAATTTTCTTCAAAAAAAGAAAAGTGTACTTCCGCCCGTTGACCAAAATAGTGAATAGATAACAGCAGCGCGATCCTCATAGTGACAACTAGCATATATGAAAGATGGCCTCGTCCGAAATTCTCAACTCCGTTTATCCTTCTTTTTTCTCAAGATGCAAACCAAGATACGTTTGTATCTTGGTTTGTAGTTTACATTAAGTTTGTATCCATCCGTTTTCCGATGAACAAGCGGTAATAATAAAACACCGAGCTGAAAGAGATGAACCAGAGTTTGTCCTCAAAAGATGTATGCTTTATTATGTATCTACTATAACATTTAATTGCCAATAAGTGCCTAGAATCAACTCCAATACCAGGGTAAACTGATATCACTTTTTGAACACTGTGATAATTTGTATTTACACATGTAACACGCTTTACCAACCCAAGTTAGACTCCAGTTACAAGAATTTCCCACTGACCAAAAAGTATCTAAAAGTATCATCTTTCATGAGTAGAGTTTAATAGATAAACAGTTCAGCAACTTAAAATTTTTAACTATAATATATTTGCCAAAGTTAAAATATATTAATCATTTCGTTTAATTTTTTTCGAAGAATTTTCCTTGCTAACGGAGCCATCTTTTAAAGCCCCTTAAAACTTTAAAGAAGCCGTTTTCGATACAGAAGTACTTAATTCGATTTCACAATTTTGATCAATACAATTAATGATTGATATTTGATAAGTAATATATCCAAAACCTTTATCTAAAATATCCTAGACGGCGATTTTAGTGCCGTTTTCATTGATATTTTTATCAAAGCATAACTTCCAAGCATATTTTGACTGGTAAATAAGTACAAACAAGCAATTAATTCACTTCTATCGGTTACATTATTGCAAAGAATATACACGATATTGCAAAGAACCTATACAAGAAAATAAGCACTGATAGCAAGGAGGAAGAAATGTAAAAATTGAAGAAAGAGAGAATGGTTTATTTGAAGTGAAAACCTCTATTTTATCGGAATCCCAAAAATATTTCCAATACAGTAACACAAAGAGAACACTTCCTATTTTGATCCCCGCGTAATTTGCAATTCTCTCTCTCTGGAAAGGGAATTGCCAACCGCATCGATGACGCAGTCTTCCCTTTTACAGTCAAGGGGACTGAATTTGAAACCCGCTCACTTGGCAAACGTAACAAATTACACGGGAAGCGCGATTAACCCTGCCATTCCCTTTCAGCGCAAAACACGAGCGTGCACGTTCTCTCACTCCAGCATCTCATCTCCCTCTCTCTCTCTCGAGATGGAAAACGTTGGAACCACCCCACCGCTCTCCTCAAGTCTGAGACAGACCCACACGTTCCGCATCTTGGATCCATCCCTTCCCTGAACCATAAAATCCAACCGCCGTTCGAAGGCCTCTGAAAATCCCTGCTCCCTAGGTTTTGTTACCTCCCTTGCGCCTCCGTCATCCCCCAGAGTGGTGCGGGAATTCGCGCTGAATTACGGCGACCGACTGTCGCTGCGCATTTCATGGCCACTGCGTCACTTCCGGTGGAAGCACGTGGAGGGTGGGAACGGAAGGAGACTGTGGCGCTGGTGTCGCGTGCGAAGGCCAATTGGCAAAATTGAAAGAATGAGATGGAAGACCGTCTCAGCCATACTATTTGTCAGTTACTCTTGGAGCGCTTACAGTCGAGGAGGAAAAGCCGAATGGAAGTGCTCGTCAATTTTTTTGCCTTTATTCCGCAAAGAGGAATTTCGCTGATTTATTGCCCGTTTGAAATGGAGGGCTCTTTCGAACCAGAGCCTTTTTTTATTACCAAACGTCGGCGATACGTATTTTTTGCGCCGTTTTTAACGTTTTGCTCCGTTTTATCGATGCAGCATAAAAAAGGCGTGAAAGAAAGGAGGTCAAAGCGATTGTATGGCCCAAACCAACAGTTTGATCCGAAATCGTCGTCAATCTAGAGGCTTAAGCCGTATTCGGATTGACAGGGAGATACTGCTGTTGACGTTTTCTCGGGTTTTGGCCAAAGGTGTCCAGCAAAAAATATCATATGCATGGTCTGTAGATCTTACTCTTGAATGGGTTTGCGTTGTGAATTATAAATAATATCCGTGATCAAGTGGAAAGCTTACAATTAAAGACTTTTATATCAAAGGTCTAAAATTATTTGGAAGTAAAAAAAAGAAGAGATGCTATAAATATGTTAATTTCATTAATACAGAAGTGAATTTTGATTCGTTTTAGCTAAATCCAATTATGTTTATTTATATTACATTTCTACGATTTTGTGTGAGTGACATTATGACATTAAGAATTTTTATAGAACATAAAAGCTATAGGATTTTTTTACTCCTTTCTGAAACAAATTTTTACATATTTGGTACCCTATGGAAGTAGTAATTACTGCAGTTAGTTTCGTAATTTGCTGCAATGAATAGAATCTCTCAATTCCTGTCACATTTAGAAAAGATTTATTAGATTTAATCTTCCCATTTCTGTCGGAAAATTATTCTCTAAGATTAAAAGGGATTATAATGAAATAAAATACCTGATTTTTGTAAGATTGTCGAAAAACTCGAGTTCAACTGATCCATTAATTTAACACAAGTCTAATCGGTATTTTGTGACCTGCGTTTTTGATTTTTCTCTTATTAAAGAGATTTATTATTGAAAGAGTTGGAATATAATATTGTGTTCTGATACGTAATTCATATATGTTTTAATCATTGTATGACGTTGGGCACTGCCACCTGGTTATTGCCTATCTGCAGTGTGATATTAATAATAATAATATAATGGTATAGTATTTAACAGTATAACTGTTAAATATTTCAACGTCTAAAGCAATGAAAAATGGATTAGAGCCGTGAAAAGCCACAAAAATAATCATAGACATATAATGCGGAGAGTAAACTCTCTAAATCTTCGGTATCATGTCACACACGGTAGTTATCATTTACGTTTATATAGATAAATATAAAGCCAAAATTTGGAAGGAAAAAGAAGACTGATATTTTCAACCAATTTTTCAAAAAATAATCATGATTACACTCTGAAATTCTTTCATTTTTGTGGAAGGAAGAGGAACTCAAAGTTCTTTGTAGTGAATTTGATTGGTTTCTTCATAAATAGTATGCGAGAAAACAGTAGAATATTGTATAATTCATTGCAAAATGATAACACATACTAATTACACCAGAAAATGCTTAAAACTTTTCTTAAATCCCCTTTAGTAGGAGATTGTTTTTATTTGACCGAAGAATCACAACGACTACAACGGAATACAACGGCATTGCATGGATACAACAATTTTACTTAACAACGATGAATTTTCGATCTGATAGCTTATATTATTATTAGTACTATCATGTTTATAATAACTTTGGATTGATTACTATTACTTACCGTAGCGTTAGCTTCTTTTACCTATTATACTTGAATTATTTTTAATTAATTACTAATATATGATACTTAAATATAGAATATTATTTAACAATTGTGTCATTGATCCTCATATTCTCTCCTTTTGTATTAAGAAAGCAAGTGAAAATCATCCGCAATATACCATTTTCTTTCCGGCTACTTATCTCCTTCATTATTTTCAGTCACAAGACCTCACCCGTAGTTAAAGACCATGCACTCCCCATGGAACCCCATCATAGGACGGGACGGAAATGCTGACATTTGAATTTATTTTTATATCACACCTGATTTAATGATTTTGTTCTTTCATTTGTATCTGTGTTTTCGCGGGTTTCTTTCGCTCCCCTTCTTGCGTGAGCGTTTTCCCGCATCGCTGGTTTTTCTCTGAAAGCCTTCAGCCGAGGAGCTTTTTCTCCGCAACCCCATCCTTTACTTTTTACTATATTTTTTATAATTTATAATTTCTGAAATTCTATGTGAAATGTATGACTTCAGAGGTTAGATGTAAGAGAGGCCCACATGGGCCTAACCTCGCCGAATAAAGTGTTCTATAATAATAATAAATGTCGTTCTTTTGAAAGGGATTATAAACTATCAAGAGACATAAGTTAACATCATCATGCCACGGTTTCCAAGGTCATACCGCGTTTCCAAGGTCATACCGCGTTTCCAAGGTCATACTGCGTTTCCAAGGTCATAAAATATTTTTTAATCAGAACTTTATATGAATTGGAAAACAAAAACAAAATGACTTCGCTTTCGTGTGAAAATGGAGTATAGATTAAGAAATGTAGAAGTTATCATCACGTACTGAGGGTGCCCTCTCACCCTATGTGCTCGTAGTACGAAATTCTCAGAATAAATTAGTAATTCAAGTTTTTGCCTAACGTTTAAGATATAGCCAAAGCTACTACATTTAGAACACCTGCGTTTGATTCTTGATTTCATTAAGCTTTCTTCATGTTCGTTTTTTTTTCTTGATTAGTCAGTTTAGTATGTTACTTTATTTATCTGACATGCGTTAAACGGTAAGCTAACGACACGGAACATCTTGCAGCCTACAACCTCTTTTTTACGCACTGGAACAAATTCAATTAAATAACCACTTCAGAGCGACGTCCCCTTATGGGATATTCCCTTGAATCCGCAAATAGATCGTCCATTTTTGTCTAAGTGCGTCTGTCGAGGGATATAAAAAGATAAACAACGCGAAGGGCTTATAAACGAAGCACTCGAGGAAACGGGATTTCTCGGAGATAATGAAAACAGGTTGACAGGCAAAAGATGAAATTTTCGACCTTTTGCCCGGAGATCCGTCTGCGTCGGAATTCGAAACTCATTTCGACCCTCTCTCTTAAGGGGGCGATTCCGTTGAAAAACGGGCTCTCTCTTTATCTCGGCGAAAAAATAGAATCAAATGACTGACGCAGACCGCAGCAAGCTGCGGAGGGACTCCACGCGATACCCTTACTAATAGGGTCCGAATCGAGCAACGAAAAGGGCAAATAGGGTAGAGTAAGATGGGGATACTCAGGGGCGATTCCGTCAAGCCAATAATTTACCCAAGCCTCCGCATTCCGTCCCTCTAATTCCTTTTATCTCTTATTCCATTTAGTCGCTCTCCGTTCCCTTAACGCCTCAAAGTCCTTATCGTTCCCTCAGGCTTTACTTTCGTATTCGCAGCACGTCTGTTTCTCTTTCAAACACATTCCATGGCTCCCACATTTCTATACGATACAAGGTACATATTGTATTTACATGATTAGATCCATGGGAGGGGTGCCCAAGCTTTTATCCTCAGCGGACCGCATTGACTCTTATGAAGATGACAGGCAGCAGAAAATGTACCTTTCTATGGCTTAAAATTAACACTAATTCAACGAAATCGTTAACTTTGTTGTAATATAAAATTTATATATAAAGGCGGCATTGTATATTAATATTTAAGGAACTTCCAAACATTATTTGCTATTATTTAAAGATATCCTAACATTATAATTTAATTTACTTAAACAGGAAGTCGCTCATCTGTTACAATCGTTATCTATAGGCATATGCGGCCCATTTCTCAATATTCTGCAGACTGTAATTATACTCACTGCGACCACCCCCCCTACTACACGCCACGCCCACGCTACACTCCTTGATGGGTATTTATATAGATGTTGATAATTTTATGCTATAGTTATGTAATTACTGAACTGATTGATAGTCCATATATGGAAAGGAATTAAATCTATTTAATTTTTCACAAACTTTTAGCTGTAAGTTTCCTGAGTTTAGCGGCTCTTTATTTACTCTCTAGGATTCAACTAGCGAAATCTTCAAAGCTAAATTCTTCTCCTCTTGGGGTTATTTTCCCACTTTGAAATATATTTTGATGCATTTCTTTAGTTTTTGATTTGTCTGCTCCGATCTATCTTTCATAGGTGATAATATACTCTGTTAATCTACTGTTCTGCTATTCTCATTATTATATAACCAGTAAAAGTTGCTCGCATTCTGCAAGAATCGCGATAATATATTATAGCGATTCTCGTTTCTCACAGGTTACATTTCAGGAAGTGCCGAAAATCGGATTCCGACGTTTACGCGTCCTAGCACTGAACAACGGAACAGAGAAGTACAGTATCTAAAATAGTCACAAACACTTTTTATACGCCAAGTAATATCTAATTAGCTGTAGGGGAAATACAGCATAAAGATATATAAAAAGAAGCCAGTCCATGTATTTCGGACGGGCGAAATTTGAACCATCATAGCATCAAACCCAGGATTTCTGGTAGTTGTCCGGTTAGTAATACGATTCGGAAGCTCCTCATCCTTTTCCTTGTATTTTTCTTAAGGGAAGTCATCCTTTCCATCAATATGTGAGGCAGGTGTATCTATGAGATCGTGGCTGTGGACGATACTGCTTAGTCAGACAAACCACTCGCCCTTGCCCACAAAGTCTCTCAAATGGTATAATAATACCCTAGCAAGGTAGCTCAATTAGCTAGAGCAGTCACCCGGAAAGTGGAAGAACATAATTCGAGTCCCGGTCCTTGAGGACTTCTTTCATGTCCGTTTCTACTTGGGAACGTTTAGTTTAAATTATTTTCAGCTAGTACATTCTTATTCTCCTCTATTGCATTGGAAACAAAATTTTAGGAAAGTATTCTTTCTGTTCAGCGAGCTATTGATACAAACTATTCATATCGTAACATGCGGATTATTTCTACACACCCTTCTACCTCTCCCTTCAAATACATCATACAGGTTCACATGGTTATGATTCAAATGTAAATCCGTCAGAGTGTTGCCTTGGCACTCTTTCTTAGAGTGGATATTAAGATTATATTTCATAACTGTATAAGTATTTTCATAACTGTATTAGTATTGGATATAATGTGTTATTTGAGGTGTATATTGTAGTTATTTGGGGTATATATTGTGCCTTATGTAGTATGTATGTATTTGGGGTATATATTATGATGTAGGAACGACGTTAATTATGTATACGGTTGCCACCGTGGAATAGGTTCCACACAGCAGCCTTTGATTGATAATAATAATAATATCATCATATCCTGTACTCCGTAAGTCTAAGAAGAAGTACTCTACTTCCCAGGGAGAGATTGAATATATAAGTTGATTCTATCTTTTCGAGTGAGACTCCTTTAATTTCACGGTTCCCTCGGTTATTTATCGCTCGACTGACTCTTGCCTACCAGACCTCTCTCTTCTCTTAATTCTTACGAGTCCCGAGACGAAGATAGCTGAAGAGTCGCTTATAAAATCAGCCCAATATTATTAAACTAAAGTAAAGAGAGATGCTTTCATGAATGGAAATGATGCCCAAGTTCTTTAAGCGAACGAATCAAATTGAGGTTATCCTTTGAGGAAGCATGTTTCCCTACAAATTTAAGTAGGAAATTACGGTAGAGTTAACTGGAAATTCAGCCTGTAGCCCTTTTGAGGTAGTTATGGCCTAGAGAAGGTTATGCTGTTGCATCTCATGGTTCCGATGATTAATATACCCGGAGTGAGTTATAATGCATTATTAAACTTCTCGAGAAATGAATATCCGCACAAACTTGAGAGCATTTTAATGCGAAAGTTGCAAGTGCCAGAAAAAGGAAGTTTAAAAGTGGCTATGAGAAGTACATCTCAGTTTATTCCCCTATTCAGAACAAGAAGCAAGGTGGCGAATGCTTAGCTCATAGTAAAAAGTTCATCCTACATGCACCTTCTCATTTTCATAATCCTCCGTGATATGCGATGCATTATTTGTGCGGATAATCAATGCTAAGCTATGCATCAATGCTGACCTTCATAAAATGCACAGGGTAGGTTTAATATAAGAAAATACGCCGGAAAGTAGAGTGCGACAGAAAAGGGAATAAAAAAAAAATAAGTATTAGTTTTTAGGAGCAAAAGAGGTGGAAATTACGCAGTTATTCTAGAAATGGCATGATTTCATACGACAATGAAAATGCATTGAAAATGTATGAACCATTCCCTAATTCAAATGAACTAACTCTTCTAAATATTCCGGCTCCTCAATTTTTATCTAATCATCAAATAAAGAATTTTCATATGCAAATACATGTATTAAAACTGTATTGTTTAAATGTAAAGTTCAATTCAATATATTACGCTAATTAAATTGACAATAACCGTAGCTTCCTTTCAACTACTAATACAATAAAGTCCTTATCACTGAATTTTCAGAACAAATGATTTCTCCGAATAATGTGCAAACATGTTATAAAACCAATAATTAAAAGTCTGCATCGATGACGATCTCCAATTTCTTTATATTAAGAGTCATCAAATCCTCTCTGATGTTATGTTCAGGGGAAATATCTCTAATTAAGGGACTTATTAATATTAAAACTTTACATTTCAATTTTATTTCAATTCGAATTGGCAGATACCAGGAAACGAAACTTTGTATCACAAATAAAAGGAAGTCGATCTCATTTCTCCTTCCGATGGAAGCATATAGAGCAAAAAGGCGAGTTCGTTATTATATAATTAAGTTCCTTTATTTTCTTTTAGACCCTACTTAATACGTCAAATATGTCTGCGATGATTAAGGTAAGGCGATATTCTTTGCACGATGAAGTCGTGCCGCTGTTCCCAAAGGAATAACATTGAGAAAAATAGCGACATGATAGTCAGACAGGGTGGTTGAGACACACTTAACAACGTGAAAGAGACGCGGCATGGTAGCTCAGTGGTTAGAATACCTGCCCGGAAAGTGGGAGACCTGGTTTCGAGTCCCAGTCATGTCGCTATTTTTCGCACTTGCTATTCCTTTATTTGTGCATGTCTTACACCGAGCTATGATGGTAGAAACTTACCTCGTACTAAAAAAGTATACGATATTATCTCATAATATCATAATTAGTCATCTCCAATCTCGGAAGATACAACTTAATAATAATAGAGTATTTAATAAAAACAAGAAGATAGTCCAAATTTCATCCAAATTAATAATTGTTATTACTTTCGACATACACAAACAACCGTTGGAGCGGTAGCAGCATTCCACCAACGCGACTAGAAATATTATTATGTTTCAAACAGTTTCATTTTTTCCAGATTTATTTCGTTTCTACTACATATAGGGTATTTCCAATCTATGCTCGTTGTCTACGGAAGAACCCCTAGATTTTCAGCAATTCCCTTCATTTTTTACCAACGAAATAGTATATCCACGTTAGCAGAATTCATTACTACCCGTACTTCCTCCTAAATGAAGAATCGCAATCAACTACTGCACCTAATATACGTCTCGTGATACAAAAAACGACCATCTATTTCAATCAGAGACTTTTCGAAACTGGGTCTTCTACGTAGTATTTAATGAAAATGTGTAATTAAGTTCTCAGGAATCCCTCGCTGTGAACGATGGCACTCTGGGCAAAAGAAACATCCCGGGGACGGAGCTCCACGCCGCTTGCAATTTTTAATACGCCAAATAATACATAAGACGGAAAAATGTATGAAATGAGATTCCAGTCCTCCGTTTCAATTAACCGGCTCGGAATAGATCTCCGGCTGACAAATTCTCTCGGGAGAGGGTGAAAGTTGTGCGCGGCCAAAGAGAGTGAGGAACAGAATACAGCGAATGGAAAAGTAGAAAGGAAAACATAGTGGGCGCGACAAGCCGGGAGTCGATGGAACGAAAGCAGATGAGAAAGTCGGATTAATTAGAGAATGAGGGGAAAGAGGAATTCTTAACGATTCGACGATTCCATTCCGATGAAGGAATTTTTAATCTGAAGCTTAAATAGTTGTGCATTTGTAGTCAAAGTAAATATGCGATTTGTGCGATAAGTACAAAAGGGATCTGTAAATATAAAAACAATATGAAACTGTAAACTGTGCTGGAATACGGGAGAGGCAACCCAAGCGGAAATATGCGTTTTCCAATGAGTGGGTTGGAAAACTCCCTTGCTGGAGGTTTGGAATCACTCGCCCGTGCTCTTGATTTATTTATTTGCCTATTTAAAGGCGGAAAGATATACAGCCTGTAATGTATTCGGTCGACTGAATAAAATCTTCTTTGAGCTAAATGTATACAAAATAAAATGAATAAACCTCCAAAGTAAAAGAAAGAGCAGATACGAGTTTGACGTAAGTGATAACGGACTGTACTAGTATATTATATTAGGGAACAATGTGCGACGAAATGTTAGTGTAAAAAGAGTTAGGTAATATAGTATGTGATAACAGTAAATTGATTATTTACACAAAGAATAAAATGTGTATACAAAATGCGTGTGCAAATACAAGATATATATTTAAAAGGGGATTTAAAATGTACGTGCAAATCAATACCGTAAAGGGAGTAACTGTTGAATAATACTGACTATGCATAATTATAAATGAGTAATAAGCAGAGGCGTAGTCAAGGGTGTGGTTTTTGGGGGTTCCAACCCCCCCTCCATGTGAAAAGAGCCAACAATCAGTGAAAGCTTGCGAGAGGATGGCCTCTCGCAATTCTGTCATAGAAACAGAGCTAGATATTCGCAGGTTATACATGTTAATTAAAATCAGTTTCTATTTTCATTAGATTTTAGGCAAAATTATTCCAGTATTGTGCGGAAGTATTCCTAGATTGTAGGAAATGCAGTGTTTACTTCATGGACAAATCCTGGCTTTTCCCTTGAAAATGAGTGTACTAGAATTATGGAATGAACCAAATCAGTCTTTAATGTTCTATTCTTAACATGGACCGTACAATAGTACAAATGTACCTCACCTTTTCATTGAAACAGAAAAAGAGCGAATCTTTATAATACATATTTTAAGCTATATGTAATATTAAGAATAAATTATGAATATTCCTGCATTTTATAGGAATATATGATAATTCAAAGGTCCTCCTAAGAAAAGAGACAATGGCTCGAGAGAGAAGTGGAAAAATAAGTTATTCTTGCAAAAGGAAAGGCTGTCGAATGCAAAGGGATTTGCAGACAAAGGCGCAACACTGTGAGTGTATATAAATTATAAAACAAAGAGAAATGTGTAAATGAGAAATGAATTTGGAGGCAGAGAAAGTGCGAAAAATTGAGTAAAGGAGCGAAGGGTGAAAACAGAATGCGAGAGAAAGGTTGATGTAACCATCTTACATATTTTGTAGTTGAAGATTTTAAAACAAAGAGCGTATTTAACGTTGAAAAACTCACTTTTTCATTTAAGGGTAGCTAGAAATCTTACTGAATGCAAAGATTTAATTTATATACCAGGATAAAAAAGGTTGTTATAAGCGTCCGTATGGCATCAAACACCATCTGTTGAGAAAAAATAGGTCGACTGGAAAGTTTCAAATACTCGGACTGTTTTCTATAGCTGAAATTCGTAATCATAGCCAATTTAGTGTAATTTCCGCAATATCTAGCGAATTACACTATCTAAGATTACACTATTTCTGCACACAAACGGATCATCAAAGACGCCACTTCACCATCATAGCAAGCTTCATGTAGGTCGGAACGGCAAAGCAAATAAGCGATGAAAAACGCATCGTTCAAAAGCTTGATTTTAGTTGAGGAAATAAAAGAGGAAAAGGCCTTTTTGATTTCTTCATCTAAAATCAAGCATGTGGATCTTGAGTTTTTCATCGCTTAGTTAAATGAGGAAACAAATAAGGAAGCAATCATGATTGTTATGTTGTTACAATTTTTTCTTTATCATCATGATCAATAAGAAATTAAGTACCTTTCTGAATCTTCGGTTACCCTTAATCCCTTAGGAGACGTGACTGCATTTCAAATGGGGTAAAATAATCACTCCTTATGCCGTGGAATGTAAGTCATGAAGTGGTTAACGAGAAATTTAGAGTGATGTAACAGCCTATGAATGGAGGTCCGTTTCGCCACAATAAACTCACAGACACAGATTAAATAACTCCTGTTCCAGTGAAATAGACCATAGCATAAAGGATCCGTAAATAGAAGGGAGAGGAAAAGGCATACACCTATTTAGACGTACACCCTCTTCAGTAAAATTACTGTATTATGTCTAGATCAGAATATACAATTATTTTCAGCCTGTCAAAAGACTGTATTATCGATTATGATATAAACTCGGGAACGCATCAAGGTTTTTGTAAGATCTGGCCAACGGATAAATTTTACCCTAAATTACAACAATAATTCCTCTATATTTAGAACGGCTGGAAGAAGAATGATTATGGACAGATTAAAACGGGGAATTCTAACAAATGCTTCCCATTTGAAAAGTGAGTGGAAAAAACAATCAACGACAGTTTCCAATGATAAGATCGTGTACACTATTTGATGATATCACTAAGAATCGATTCCCACCACCTGATGGAATGGCAGCTCTCCTCGATTCAAAACGTGGAACGTGGATTGATTACCTCGTGGACAAACTCAGGCACACTAGATGATAACTGATCACCAATCAATAAAGTGAAAGCCCCAGTGCAGTGGTGTACGGGTTAGGCACGGGCTGGGCAAGAAAGGAGAGAATAATGAAAAGGTGGGAGGAAGGACCCCCGAAGCCGATCCGAGACACATTCAAGGCCTGCGATCCATATTCATCAAGGAGAGCATGACGGATAGGGCGCCCTACGGTCCATTCCGTTTGGGTCGAAATGGAAAGGGAGGGAGAGATACCGATACAAACACGAATAAATATACATACGGTTGAACACTTTCCGATGCCGATCAAATAATATATTCAGGATCCTAAATCCAAAGTAAAGATTGACTTAGCCATGAAATCAAACGGTTCCATTACCTTAGATAAGGTGTGGCCGACCTACCACGGTTCACGTATTATTTATTTTTATTTGAGATGCTTCGTAAAAGCTGCAAAAATACGCCATAAACAACGACAATTCGCCATAAAGTGTAAATAATTATGAACTATCAGAAAATCGATGATAAAACAGATGAATATCTAGAATTCATCGATTGTACGCCTTCCCAAGTGCTTTCCAATTCTCTCTATTCTGAACTTCTCGTTGCCATGTTACCCCTAAATACTTGATGGTCTCTATTCAAACTGTCCTTCGGTCTTTTTCTTGGTATCTTCACATCTCTTGGTGACAAGTTGAGAAATGCTGATGTCATCGGTCATCGGCATTTCTCAACTCATCTCTTCTCGCAACATGGCCCGCCCACATCCATTTCAGAGATATTGAATTATCCATGATATCTATGAATTCTGTCATCTTCCACACCCAGGTATAGTTATATATATAACTATACCTGGGTGTGGAAGATATAGGTTGGGCATCCCTACCATAGATGAATTGTTAGAAACATATTTTCATTACCCTGAAAAAGAGTATTTACCTGAGAGTAATTTATTTTCTGATTTCTCATTATGGTCCAATGTGAAATCAAAGTAAATGGTTGTAAAAATGAAATTGCTAGCCTCCTATGTAATATTTTAGGTTAAATATTATGAGGCGATAAAGTAATAATTCCGCTAAATTTATGCATTTTATTTTTTGGGCATTTCATTCCTATATTATAATATCAGTAGCGTGCATTATTTGTTTGCAATTTGTATAATGTTTTTCATTTACTAGTGTCATTTCAACGAAAAGTGTGACTAAGTTAGTGTCAACTTAAATGTTAGCTCTTGTGATTGTTAGTTATGCTCACAGTAACCACGTTCTGTGATTTGTTGAGATAAAATCTGATTTCGTCGCCCATGGAACATTCTTCTTCCGCAATTTAACGGAACTGACAGTTAATTCAAGTTTATTTCAATCAATTTCGTTCACCAACGTAAAGAAGATGATTGTGTTTTACGACTTCACCAAAATATCCCCTGTTTTATTTAGTTATGTTGGCAAATCGAACAATTTGGGTAACCTGCAAATGCCAACAACATGTGCATTCTAGAATGAAAATATCCAATGTGTAAATTGATGGCAGAGTGCAAACTAATGTTGTCTTTTGCTGAGAGTAATTTAACCGTTCAGCAAAAGTTTTGTGGAAGATAACTGGAACAATGAAAGCAGAATTTGTTAATTCAGTATATGAAGGTAGTTTGTGTTTGAATAAAAAATTCTCAGTGATTTTGAACAGTGTTGCGTTGTTTTTTGTTTGAAGTCCCCATCGTCCAAGAGAATTGGCTCGATCTTTAATACGAAAGGAATTCTATTCTACAGTAACTTTGATTATGTTTCGGAAGAAAAACTTACAAAAAGGAGGCTGAAAAGGTGAGAAATACTCGAAATTACTTATTGTGTAGCACGTTGTATATTACTAACACGTTGTATATTGTAAGTAATACGCTACGTAAATGTGTGAGTTGGAGTTGTTTCTATCGTTTAATAACTAACTGCGTGACGCTATCATAAGACATCACTTAACAAACCAAGCATTATTATATTCTTCTTCTCATTAAATAATTAATTTGTTGATATGTTTACTTTGAAATGGAATATTTTATATGAACAGATGCTATTAAGAGTAGTACTTTAACGTAACATTCTCACACTTTACGGATAGGTATTTTGCTGATTGCGGTCTACTTCAACTCTGTTTTAGTCCCTTTAACTTCGCACTAAAATTAAAAAATAACAAAACAAGGATTTTTATTTTAAAATTTGCTCTAAATATCACCTTGAAATATGTGTTAGGATATTTTCGAGGCACTATTCATTGCGTCTTTATCCTGATGTTGCGTGAACGCAAATTATTTTCCAAAATACCAAATATTGGCATTTTAATAACATTCAATTCGTCCGAGACTATGGTTTTTTACAAAAACATCGAAAGAACCATTTTTACTTTAATGAATATAAAAACATAATTTTGAAAAAAAACTAACTTTTAACCTTTTCAACAGCCAAAAGGAGGCGATGATTTTGCATTCAATTTTTTGGTAATAGTTAAGGCCTCATTAAGTATCTGCAAGACGTGCACGATGGTTCTGGAAATTGGAATTCATAGCGACTGTTATAAAATTACAAAATTGTATCCATTAAATGTATCATTCCCTCAAGTGAATAGAAGTAATCTTATTTATATTTGTTTATGTATATTTTTACTTCCTCGATAACTTTCGAAAGGCAGAAAAAGTGCGAAATTACATCGAGTGTATAGGAAAGAACATCTACAGCTTCAGCGTTGCTGGGCGTCGGAAGTGGAAGTCAACCATCAAGGTAAAGATGAACAGTATTGACTTTCCAACGGTTATGCGTTTTAGAAAGGTGAAATGTTGATATGTAATCATCATTGATGGGCCATATTAACAGGAAAGCTGCTATCAAAGAAGCGTTACTAAACTTCTTCATCGGTAAAAAAAATTAAAAGTTAAGTTTCTTTGCGTGGGACCTTTCCTTCTACGGGATCTACTAAGTTGGCGTTCGGCTTGTGAACGTATTTCTGTCGATAACCGAAAGGTGAACACGCTCAACATTTATGTAATGGTCTTGAATATTAAGGTCTAATTTCGAATTGAGAATCTGAACCTAAGAGGGTTTAACGATCATTGAGCATATCATAAGGGAAGGCAGCAGTTTTTCGTATAATTCGTGCGTAGGATTACATTATTGACGCATCCAGTCAAATGAAAATGAGCCTCATCACTGAAAAAAACAAGCGCGTCTTGAGGGACGTGTTCAAGAAGTGCTTCACACGCATTTCTTCGAGCATTAAAGTCGCGTTCGGATAATTCCTGCACAATGACCAACTTGTACGGATGAAAATGAAGTTCATCGTGCAGAATTCGCCTCACAGAACGATCGGAAATTCCAAGGGCAGACGCATGTTTGCGCGCCGAACGCCGCGGGGATCGCAAAAATGACACCCTTACTGCTTCGATGTTCTCAGGTGATCTGATGGGACGTGCGTCTCCACTTCTTATTTTCTGCACAGAACCAGTTTCCCTGAACGTTGTCACCCACAAAAGAATTGATTTCCGGTCCGGGACAGGACCCAATGGCGCAATATTGAAGCGATTTCGGAAGGCGCGCAGGGTTGAAACCACCGAACGGCCGTTGGTAAAACAGGCCTCTACGGCAAACGCACCCTGTTCGTTACTCCAACGCATGATAGCGACTGAACCACATGGACACAAAACTTTAGGATCCCATCTCTTGAACGAGACCATGCCCATCGGCCTGGGGCTCCCCTAAGCTTCAGAGCGCTCATTTCAAAAAAGGAAGTTAGCTTGCCGCACCCTGTACATTAAGGGTCAATATCGATCTCCTGCTTTATCTGAATCTATGTAAACCAAATCAAAACATGGTAAATTCGTGCAAATCCATGACTCAGTCATCTTCACACCTTTGTGGAACAATGACCAGGAGTCACAGAAAAACCTAACTTTTAGCAGAAATGTGGTATATAGTCATGAAGCAAAATCTGTTTCTGAGATCCGACCATGATTTATTGACCTTTGATAAGTGTCTGAATTAAAAATCGATCTCCTACAAATTTTATCCTACACAGTTGAAATTTTTACTACACGCTATTTAAATGATTTAGAAAAAATAAGCAAGGGCGATTTTTCCTTATTGAATATGAGGAGGAGATATGAGGTGGCCTATAATGATGATGTAGCTCCGGCAAGACAACGTTGCCACCTCCTCAGTACAAGAAAGCGCGCCATGCATTTGAACCGAGTTGATTGTGCCTTGGACGCCATAGCGAGAGCAACTCTTCTCTAGTTGATGGGTAAAATGGTGTTTGAGCAACGTAGAGGTAAAATCATCCATCCCTTATATGCAACTATAACCCAATAACTCCAGAATATAATCTCACTCGACCACACAGGGTCTATACCACAAATTCATTTGAAACTGTTAGCAAATAGATACTTCGACGAGTTCATATAAAATCCTGAGAATTACTTCGAGGGAAAAGGATTCCTTTGGCTGGGACTTTTAGTTGAAACAATTAGTGCTTGTCCCTTGGGAGGAATTTACCTAAAGCTTCATTTTAGGAAGTATTAAATAATTTTCGGAAACTATGTTTAGGGGCATGGTAATCTTTGTCAGGCACTTTCATTGAGTTTTTAAATGCAAGAAGGGATGAACTTTACCTTTACCGGAACATAAAAATCTGTCGTCCGCTGTTCGATTCTCAGAGAAGGCTAACAACATGAGCTCTACCTCCTGATGTGATGAACGTTTTACGGGGAAAATCCATTCAGTTCACCCCACAGGGGAGCGGGTTTCGAAAGGAAACTGGTTTGAAAGAGATAGACAGGAATCGGGAAGCGCCTACAGCTGTAAAACAGTACAATACATACACATGATTTTAGCAACTGAAAGTGTAGGAGGTCTTTTAATTTCAGATTTTTCCATGAAAATCCTGTAGTGACAAATCCTAATCACCCTGTTGATTACTTTGAGCAGGAGCAATGAACTCCTTTAAAAGCAAAATACATTCACTCACCTTCTCTAGTTTCTCATCCAATATATATTTTTATAGTGAGTTCCTCAACCATCCAAAATGGATTCCTAGTAAAAAGTCCTGAGCATTTAGAGACATTTACCTCAAAAATAAAGACATAGATATCTTCATTCCAGTAGGGGATACCCACAGCATAGATTACAAATCGCAGTCACACCATTTCCCATCTTACCTTTGATCGGTTGCCGCCAGTATACCCTTTCTTTAGATACCTGCTCAGCAGGGGTCGGGTCAGGAATCCCCATTAGCCCTTTCAAACGTATGCTACCTCGTAAACGTATGACCAGCCAGAACATGCCAAAAAGGGGGTTTTTCTCGTCAGAGTTCACCTTAACCTATCGCCAATTCTATCTACATCTACGAGTACATAAGTACCCTGCAAGCTGCCTTTCAGCATGTGGCAGGGGGTGCAAGCACCATGACTCTACTTGGCTAATCGATTGTTTTCGCATTTTGCTCGAGGAAAAAATGTATTTTTGAAACGACTTGTTCTAGCATCTCTGATTTTTCTCGCAGTATCAGAACGGCCTATATAACATGGGGGACGTACTATGTCAGCTACATCATCTGTGAATGTGCTTTCTCTAAATTTATTAAGTAGATTTATCCTTTGCTTAAGCCTTCTATCTTCCAAAGATTCCCATCCTGTGTCCTGAAGCATTTGCGTAACACTCACTGACTTGTTGTAACAATTCTTTCCAAAACATATCACCTTTCACCATACTTTTTCTAATTCCCGAATACAACATTTTTCTGCATTTTTCCCATACACTACATGCATATTCTAGGTGAGGCCTGACCAACGCAACGTAACATTGCTCAAAGACTTTTTCTTCGCTCCTACTGACAATTCTCTTCACGAATCCAAGTTTCGTAAGCACTCGACCACATATATTACGGATGTGGGTACCCCAGGTTAAGTTATTGGTGAGGGTTACTCCAAGGTATTTCACCGTTTCCACTGTTGATAAAGTTTTCCCTCTGAGACTGTATGTATAATCATTGTTATTATTTTTCCTTTGGAAGAAGTATATTACTGAACATTTATCTATACTGAGCTCTAGTTGCCAATCATTGCACCATTTCATAATTTTACCTAAATCACATGATAGGGTTAATCTATCCTCTGAGCTTCCTATTTCCCTATAAATTACCGTGTCGTCCGCAAATATCCTAACTTTACTATTAATGTTATTG
>KZ308398.1:895997-908764 GCA_000376725.2 Ladona fulva
TTCTTTTTGATTTGAGCTCTCATTTGTATTATAATAGTGTGATATTCCTTTTAAAATATTTTACTGTTATCATTTTCTTGGAAAATGTAAATCAGTTACTCAAAATATGATAGCCAGTGATTTCCAGTTCTATCAGCGAGATGATTATTATTATCAGTGACTTGTAAGATTATGTACCATTTCTTTTCACACCCATGTAACAGCTAATCTTTCGCTAGTAAAATTTAGACACTCTTTTTTGGGAAGTTTTAATTGAGCAGAGGTTTTCGATAAAATTATATGCACATAAGTAGCCCATGTTTCGTATTCATAAGTAGTAATACTTTCGTAGTTATAGGTTAGGTAATCACCAAATGACGCTAGACTCTGTCCAGAGGTTAATCATCAATATCTGCAATGCTTACATTAGCATCAACAACAGGAATAAATATATGTACCGACTTGAAAACTTTACATTAGGAATTACTCTTTGGACTAAGTTTCCTCAGCATTTGTAACAGAGATATTTTTCCTCTTCGAGACAGATATGAATAGTCAATGTTTTGTAAAATTGTCGATAACTTTGAGTTATGGCAGATATATTTCCGATAGATTCTAACATAAAATGTTTAATATTATATTTTAAACTGAAAAACTCATATTCTTGCAACTATGCTTTCCTGAGTATGACGACGCGAAAAGATCGTGTTTGGGAGGCCAAAATATTTCTCGCTTAGAGGCTTCAAATACTCTTGGGCAGAATTTACAGATTATTTACGAATATACAAATCATACGTATTTTTTAGGCCATGACTAAATAACACGCATATAAAAACAGTCATGCGGAGCTGTTTTTCTGCTTGAGGTTAGATGTCATACGGTGTCTTCTATTGTATTAGTCACTTTCATTTGGTTCGAATCATTCGGAAAGAGAGAAAGTAAATGTCTCCTCACTGAAGTACATGATTTTTGATACATAGTAAATAAAAACAATGAATTTAAATCACACCAGATTCGGAATTGGGAACCGTTTCAGGATCGAAAATTGAGTATAGTATCGTGAGTTTCGTTGTAATCCATAATAGTATTCGTATGTTCCAATCAATAGTGGTAGTGGTAGTATTGTTAAAAGTTCTCCTACAACTAAAGTCATTTTGCACATGTGAGCCCACACCAGAATCGAACCCGGGACCGCTACCACTAAAGGCGAAGACGCAGCCCACTTGGCTTTCCGCCAGCTCCCATCACTAGTATATATCGATACGCACTAGCATAGATGTACCAGTAGGTGCAACAACGCATAGGGCAGTAGCACCCCACCTGGGAAGGCACTTTTCCCAACTTTTCGCATATCGACCCCCCGCGCGCCATAACGTTCCCTCTTAATGGAACGATCGAAGGGCAGGGGAATAGAGGTCCATTCTGCCTCCGCATTTGCGCCTTCTCTTGCGATTGGCCGCCGTTAAAACGGATAGAGGCCCACCGATATCCCTCCCCTGAGGAATGCGATGGCGATCGAATGCCCCGAGGATTGCAAGCGGGAGATAAATGGAAAAGGGAGGACCGAAGAGCGTTACTTTGTTACGCCGCTGTGGGATTCCGCTGGAATGGGTACGGTGCGGTGGTGGGTTGGGGTAAGGAGCACCTGGAGCAGACTGGGACAAAACAGAGGAGAAAGAACGGCGTGTTTGGGAGACAAATCGTAGCGCGTATTTCTCGGCCACTCTAAGCGCTCTGAGGCGACATCTCCCGACTCTGAAACACTTGAGTGTCAATCCTGAGTTATGGCAGTGGGGGATTTTCGATTGAGCTGAAGGCACCGATGCAGAAGGACTATTTTTAGCTCGATCGACGTCTTCTTAAGCCCCTCCATCGTACAGTGGAAGAAATAGTGGCCATCATGATAGAATGCTTGGAGAAATCAGACAGATAAACACATTTATGCGCATTCAATTATCGTAGCAGTAGTAGTGTTGTTAAAAGTGCTTCGACAGCCAAGGACATGCCGTACGTGAGCCCACATCGGGAATCGAACAACTGCAATTTCACCGGAGTCAAACACTTTACCCGTACGGCTATTCGTGTCCCGCAAGCAATTATCATTGTAGTCTGATTGTCGTTTCTTTTTGATTAGGTACACACCCCTGTATCGCATTTTGGGTTAAGTGGAGTAGGTGACTTTTGGTCACTACCCAATGCATCCGATGTAGCATTATTATTATCATTCCTTTCTTTCCAACATATCTGGGACATTCATGTTTCGGGTATGAATACCAAGTACTCCTAGAGAGACAAATTTGGCTATTCAAATAGTTATTTACATTCCAAAGTTTAAACAATTGATGACAATATGGCATACTGAAATGAGATAAGGGAAAGCATAAGTTATTTACTTTGCTCATTGAGGTGCGTGTCCTAAAATTTGAATACTTACCTGGAAAGTGGGATACCTGGGTTCGGATCCCACTCATGTCACGATTTTTCAAATTCGTTTATCGTTGTTTTGAAATGATGTCTGCCTTTTGAATTTTAATGAATATATTGCAGTTAAAACTGAGGTTATTTAGACTAGCAAAGAGTTGCTTCGGGATTATACCGGTTGTTGATAACAATATGTGTACAATTTTAACTAGTTTCAAAGTCCAGGTGCCAGACCTTGATATTTGTTTCTCTTTTCATGATATATGTATATATGTCTATTATCAGGTAATCAGGTAATATCAGGTCTTTTGTGGTGTATTATATAATCTTTAATTATAGTGAAGTCAAAATATAGCCTATAACAATAGTTTTCCAAGACTAAGGGTTGGGTTTTAGTCATGATTAGTGGAATATTTTTATCTGTTAATAATAACGCGTTTGCGTAAAGAATCCGAATATCTGCAGTTGTAGTCAATACTCGTGTTGAGAAGTATCCTATAGGCGAAGTTGTTATATGAAATCAAATTTAGTTCTATGAAGGAAAATATGAGCACTACCTGATTTTTCGATAAATTCCGCACAATGCAATCATTGCTACCATCCTTCGAGTTAAGGGCGTGGAAATTGTCGCTCAATTGCGTCCTCCGCCTCGCTATCCTTCGTCGATGCCTAAGGGCGTTCCTTCTCTCCTGAGTTCTTCTGTTCCCCTGTAATCTGNTATCCATTAAATGTATCATTCCCTCAAGTGAATAGAAGTAATCTTATTTATATTTGTTTATGTATATTTTTACTTCCTCGATAACTTTCGAAAGGCAGAAAAAGTGCGAAATTACATCGAGTGTATAGGAAAGAACATCTACAGCTTCAGCGTTGCTGGGCGTCGGAAGTGGAAGTCAACCATCAAGGTAAAGATGAACAGTATTGACTTTCCAACGGTTATGCGTTTTAGAAAGGTGAAATGTTGATATGTAATCATCATTGATGGGCCATATTAACAGGAAAGCTGCTATCAAAGAAGCGTTACTAAACTTCTTCATCGGTAAAAAAAATTAAAAGTTAAGTTTCTTTGCGTGGGACCTTTCCTTCTACGGGATCTACTAAGTTGGCGTTCGGCTTGTGAACGTATTTCTGTCGATAACCGAAAAGTGAACACGCTCAACATTTATGTAATGGTTTTGAATATTAAGGTCTAATTTCTAATTGAGAATCACGGTCTTGGTCTGAACCTAAGAGGGTTTAACGATCATTGAGCATATCATAAGGGAAGGCAGCAGTTTTTCGTATAATTCGTGCGTAGGACTACATCTTTGACGAAATGTCTTAGTATTCTTTTTCAATACAATTTGAGTTGTTTATTTCTGTGCATTATTGAAACGAAAACATTCTGTTTTGAGAGGGACAATTAGCGAGGATAAAACCAATTTATGTTTTTAATAAAAGTTAGGCCAAACAGTAGGCTAGAGATGAAATAACGTATTTTCTGATTGTGATACTCTGCGTTATAGAGTTAATCGTTCGTAACTGATACCAGTTAATCAAGAAATAACCATTGTTATCAGAAAATAATTGGTGAAGACGTTAACTGGAGACAGTTGAAATAAGAAAAATGACATATTATGGTTTTTGATTCATGTTTAGCAAGTCAACAGGCTGTTATCAAGATGGCAGAATGCGAAAAAATTCAAAATTTTCTAATTTTGGGAGACATTATATCAATGTTTTTCCATTCTTTAGATACTCATTTATTTTGGATTTCAGGAACTAATTACAATTAAAAAAAATGGAATCGTTACCTTTTTTTCTTCGAAATGGTCTTAAATGTACTACTTGGAAAATAGTTTACATTATTGAATCTAGGCTACGATCATACAATTTTTTATTATTTAACTTTGAAAGTAAATAATATTAACACAGAATCTCAAGGGCATTCGCATTCCAATATAAGTGAGCTTTATTTGAATACCAAGCCGTACTTGTTGGGAAAAATGCGTTTTGAATATTCATTGCCGCGAAGTTGAAGATTTTCATTAAGCCAATTGATGCTAGACCGGTCACAGACCTCCATCAAGTGATTAAAAGATTTCACGCTCCTTTATTTGGTGAATTCATTAAAACTTACGGTATATTAAAATAATATTGCTGAGGTTATATTGAGATCAAAATACGGTGTATAATATAAATTGCATAATATGAATACATAAAAAAGAAATCTACTCATTTTTTCTCAAATGGCTATCGTAGGTCTTCATTANGAATTCGTAGAATATAAAAAATATGATAAGTCAGAATTTTTGTAGGACATAGGAATAACAGGACTTTCAAACATACACATTGCCATGTGTATTTCCTTAATGTTAGGAAAAATATAGAAGAAAAAATACTTAATGGAGGAACAATTGATGGCAATATGGCATACTGAAATGAGATAAAGGAAAGCATAAGTTATTTACTTTGCTCATTGAGGTGCGTGTCCTAAAATTTGAATACTTACCTGGAAAGTGGGATACCTGGGTTCGGATCCCACTCATGTCACGATTTTTCAAATTCGTTTATCGTTGTTTTGAAATGATGTCTGCCTTTTGAATTTTAATGAATATATTGCAGTTAAAACTGAGGTTATTTAGACTAGCAAAGAGTTGCTTCGGGATTATACCGGTTGTTGATAACAATATGTGTACAATTTTAACTAGTTTCAAAGTCCAGGTGCCAGACCTTGATATTTGTTTTTCTTTTAATTCTTTTAATGCTATCTCTGAAAGGGGGACGGATATGTCTATTATCAGGTAATCAGGTAATATCAGGTTTTCTGTGGTGTATGATATAATCTTTAATTATAGTGAAGTCAAAATATAGCCTATAACAATAGTTTTCCAAGACTAAGGGTTGGGTTTTAGTCATGAGCAGTGGAATATTTTTATTTGTTAATAATGTTACGCGTTTGCGTAAAGAATCCAAATATCTGCAGTTGTAGTCAATACCGTGTTGAGAAATATCCTATAGGCGAAGTTGGTTATATCAAACCAAATTTAGTTCTATGAAGGAAAATATGAGCACTACCTGATTTTTCGATAAATTCCGCACAATGCAATCATTGCTACCATCCTTCGAGTTAAGGATCTGGAAATTGTCGCTCAATTGCGTCCTCCGCCTCTCTATCCTTCGTCGATGCCTAAGAGCGTTCCTTCTCTCCTGAGTTCTTCTGTTCCCCTGTAATCTGCCTTCTTTTCTCCTCTTATAGACAATCCCTCCTTTCCGACTTTCACTAATAATATGTAGAGTTTAATGAATGATGTATGAAATTTTCCAATATAATTTAAACTTCCGTGTACCATCATTTGATTCGAAGCAAAGAATTTCGGAGAAAAATCTGGAATCCAGATTTCCGTTCCTCGTACTTTCTGATTTCTTTTCGGATTATTATTCTTGAATTAATATTAAACAAATAGAAATATTACATCTTCCTTTACCACTGCATATTTTTATTGAACGGCCATGGTTACAACCCGTTGTGTCATCCTCAGTTGACCTGAGCCGCGCCTGTCAGATCTGACTCAAATCACCTTAATCAGATCACCTGAGGAAGACACTACTGGTTAAAACCATGGTTACTCAATAAAAATATTCTGTGCTAAAGGTAGAAATATTATTTCTATTTATCTTCATTCTTGAATTTATCAATACAATCCTTGCATCAAAATCACATCTGACCTGACCATGCATTTTCCACGGCTTGACTTCTTGTACATAATTGAGTGTACATTCACGAAAAGCTAAGAGAAAAATACTTTGTAATTTCCCCTTCAGAAATAATCCAACGACCGGTTTCGGCTAAATTGCCATCATCAGGTATTTAACCGGGTCTTTCATTATAATATATCTTATGTGGAAATTACAAAGAGTAATCATTTAGTTCATTACATCCTTCCACGAAGTCCGACCAGCGATGAAGGAGTGTAGATTCATCCGCTGAAACTGTTAACTAAAGAATTTAGTGTTATTGGCTCCTTCTTGAGTTTTGGAAGATACTTAAGAGGTCCTGATAAGTCTCGCTCTTGGTTCCCACATTTCAACCCCGTGAGCTTATGTTACAAGCATGACAATTACTTGTCGCTGGTTGCATAAGATTGCGGCAGTGACTCATTCGACATGAGAATACACGTTTTTGACGCAGTAAAGGAGAAAAAGATTTCGTCCTTAAAAGTTTAAGTCCATATCTATCCATAAATTAAGATTTATATTTTGATACGTTCCATACTTCTCCTGTATTCACTGAAAAATTATTGAATACGGGAATGAAACTCAACAGCCACGATACATTTCTATTATCAACCTAGTATTAATTATGTAAAGTATAATAAGGCCACTGATGGATACAGTTAGATGTCATACGGTGTCTTCTATTGTATTAGTCACTTTCATTTGGTTCGAATCATTCGGAAAGAGAGAAAGTAAATGTCTCCTCACTGAAGTACATGATTTTTGCTAAATCTAGTAGCATACATTAAAGATGAGCACTCAAAAATTAATGTAAGAATGAATCTGATTTTTAAAAACTCGTTACTACCTCATCAAGATTAGTTCAAAAAGGCAAACAACCGAAAATCTGGTGGAGTTCACTTAATTAAGGTTACCGTATTTGGATTTAAATCCTCTGATACTTATTCTTTCACATCTCTGAAAATCCCGTCTTTCTGTAAACGAAGTTTTTGATTCAAATCAGGAAAAATGGAAACAATGACCGGGACCATTAATCAAAACCGGGACAGTCCCGATCAAAACGCGGTATATGAAAAGTCATCTCTGAACCATTCGCTATCTATGGCTTTGGAATAAAAACGAGGTGACAATGAAAGATGAGTAGTGAGGTTGTTTTTCCTTACTTTCCTAAGTCAGAATAATAATCGTCCGCATGGTGCAGAACAAAGACCCAGCGAATAACAGTTTTATAAAAAAATAATAGTATTCAATAAGTTTGATTATAATATACCAGTCTGCACCAATTTTATCTCAAAAACTTTCATATTAATCCGTTTGTAAAAAATCGCTTTTTTCATTTCGATAGTAATCGTACATTAAAATACTTTCACCAGGCTATTCACATTCTATATTATTAACAAAAGATATATATAATAACTGATATACTTTTAAAATAAATTAAGCTCCGTCATATTTGACGGGGGCGTTTACTAGATATTAAGATAACATGAAGAGTAATCCAAGTTTTCAATGAAATCGCTAAAGAGCTTATATGGATGTAAACTTCGCAACTGAACATGGCTCATAGCTTCTCATGAAATCATTTTGCGTTCGAATAATTATTTCCTTTCTCTTTATATATACACATTTTCTTTCCAGTGTTCGAATGCGTCGGTAGCGAATTCACTGTCGCAATGAACCAGTAAAGAAAGTTTCCTCATTAATTATAAATAGAGTACAGTTTGCGCCGCGTTGTGTTTTTCCTTAGAATGCGATATAAACCTCGAAGTAGCTGTTTACATTTTCGCGGGGAAGGCTGAACTATCTGTTGAATTTGAAAGCGAACTTTGCCTTAATTGTGGTGTGAATGCGCTCCATTCTGAATAGAGTTACCACTTCGCCAGGTTAACGCCTTCGCTCTGACTTTTCCTCAGGAAAGTGGATGGAGACTCAGTGGTCTGGACAGCAAGAGGATTCGCCGATGGAATTTGTAAACGTTAAGGTCAATTTTAATGCGATGCAGAGGGTTCTCCCAACGAGGGATTTGATGATATTTGCCAAGCATCTCCGAAAGGTAGTTGAATTGATTTATTCGAGAATTTCTTACTGAAATGGTTGTAAGTTACTCGCTATATATCTACATCCGCTAAAAATTGTGAATTCTTCCATTCTAAATTTTCCATTCTCCAATTTTCTTTTTAGATTACCAGATGACCAGAATGTTTTGCGATTCTCAAATTAAGTAACCGGAATATCTATCCATTCCCCTCAAATTTTTCAGACTAAACCTAACCAATTCCCTCAAGTGAATAGAAGTAATCTTATTTATATTTGTTTATGTATATTTTTACTTCCTCGATAACTTTCGAAAGGCAGAAAAAGTGCGAAATTACATCGAGTGTATAGGAAAGAACATCTACAGCTTCAGCGTTGCTGGGCGTCGGAAGTGGAAGTCAACCATCAAGGTAAAGATGAACAGTATTGACTTTCCAACGGTTATGCGTTTTAGAAAGGTGAAATGTTGATATGTAATCATCATTGATGGGCCATATTAACAGGAAAGCTGCTATCAAAGAAGCGTTACTAAACTTCTTCATCGGTAAAAAAAATTAAAAGTTAAGTTTCTTTGCGTGGGACCTTTCCTTCTACGGGATCTACTAAGTTGGCGTTCGGCTTGTGAACGTATTTCTGTCGATAACCGAAAGGTGAACACGCTCAACATTTATGTAATGGTCTTGAATATTAAGGTCTAATTTCGAATTGAGAATCTGAACCTAAGAGGGTTTAACGATCATTGAGCATATCATAAGGGAAGGCAGCAGTTTTTCGTATAATTNTATGTCCTCCCAGTTTCATAAGCCGTCCTAATGCTACGAGATGAATCAGACAAATAGATAGAAGTTGTCGATTCAAAAATGTCATGGACAAAGGTTCCACACCCCTTTCTTAGGCCATTTAATTGCCATAAGAGGTTATTTAAGGGCAGACCCCTCTTTCTTGTGATTAATAACATTATTATTCCGGTTAGACAATTTCTATACTACAAGTAGGTGTATGACCTGACCAGACACTGGCAGTGGGTACAACGGGTATATAGAACGGGTATCATTCACAAACCCCTTTCTTTAAATAGTAGCCTAACTTCCCCGTATAGAATCTATAGTATAGGAAAATAAAAAGTGTAAATTAAATTAGTGGTAAATTAATTTATTAGTGGTAATACTAATTACGACTTACTGCACTCAAGAAAACCTCTCCTCTCTCCCTATATATTCTTGGATTTCCTTTTCCTATGTACCTGATGATGTCAATTTATCCACAAAACTAGTTGCCTCTGAAAAATATACCTGTGGAAATTAGCAAGTGTTCTTGTCTTATTTAGAATCCACCATCTCGTGTAATGATGTTAAAATTATCGAGATAATTAACAATTCTATGTGACATACATGAAACCCTAAATACCGTATATACCACACCGTATGGCATACTGTAAGTCTTTAATGTAGAAGATAAATGTAAATCAACGGCTGAAAATAATTTTAAAAGTTATTGTTGCATAAGTTGAACTCCTCTTCTATTTATAAGTCAAAATCAATGTCCCAAAATAAAATATTTAAAGAAATATTTTAACNATTCCTTTTAAAATATTTTACTGTTATCATTTTCTTGGAAAATGTAAATCAGTTACTCAAAATATGATAGCCAGTGATTTCCAGTTCTATCAGCGAGATGATTATTATTATCAGTGACTTGTAAGATTATGTGCCATTTCTTTTCGCACCCATTTAACAGCTAATCTTTCGCTAGTAAAATTTAGACACTCTTTTTTGGGAAGTTTTAATTGAGCAGAGGTTTTCGATAAAATTATATGCACATAAGTAGCCCATGTTTCGTATTCATAAGTAGTAATACTTTCGTAGTTATAGGTTAGGTAATCACCAAATGACGCTAGACTCTGTCCAGAGGTTAATCATCAATATCTGCAATGCTTACATTAGCATCAACAACAGGAATAAATATATGTACCGACTTGAAAACTTTACATTAGGAATTACTCTTTGGACTAAGTTTCCTCAGCATTTGTAACAGAGATATTTTTCCTCTTCGAGACAGATATGAATAGTCAATGTTTTGTAAAATTGTCGATAACTTTGAGTTATGGCAGATATATTTCCGATAGATTCTAACATAAAATGTTTAATATGATATTTCAAATGAAAAACTCATATTCTTGCAACTATGCTTTCCTGAGTATGACGACGCGAAAATATCGTGTTTGGGAGGCCAAAATATTTCTCGCTTAGAGGCTTCAAATACTCTTGGGCAGAATTTACACATTATTTACGAATATACAAATCATACGTATTTTTTTAGGCCATGACTAAATTACATGCATATAAAAACAGTCATGCGAAGCTGTTTTTCTGCTTGAGGTTAGATGTCATACGGTGTCTTCTATTGTATTAGTCACTTTCATTTGGTTCGAATCATTCGGAAAGAGAGAAAGTAAATGTCTCCTCACTGAAGTACATGATTTTTGATACATAGTAAATAAAAACAATGAATTTAAATCACACCAGATTCGGAATTGGGAACCGTTTCAGGATCGAAAATTGAGTATAGTATCGTGAGTTTCGTTGTAATCCATAATAGTATTCGTATGTTCCAATCAATAGTGGTAGTGGTAGTATTGTTAAAAGTTCTCCTACAACTAAAGTCATTTTGCACATGTGAGCCCACACCAGAATCGAACCCGGGACCGCTACCACTAAAGGCGAAGACGCAGCCCACTTGGCTTTCCGCCAGCTCCCATCACTAGTATATATCGATACGCACTAGCATAGATGTACCAGTAGGTGCAACAACGCATAGGGCAGTAGCACCCCACCTGGGAAGGCACTTTTCCCAACTTTTCGCATATCGACCCCCCGCGCGCCATAACGTTCCCTCTTAATGGAACGATCGAAGGGCAGGGGAATAGAGGTCCATTCTGCCTCCGCATTTGCGCCTTCTCTTGCGATTGGCCGCCGTTAAAACGGATAGAGGCCCACCGATATCCCTCCCCTGAGGAATGCGATGGCGATCGAATGCCCCGAGGATTGCAAGCGGGAGATAAATGGAAAAGGGAGGACGGAAGAGCGTTACTTTGTTACGCCGCTGTGGGATTCCGCTGGAATGGGTACGGTGCGGTGGTGGGTTGGGGTAAGGAGCACCTGGAGCAGACTGGGACAAAACAGAGGAGAAAGAACGGCGTGTTTGGGAGACAAATCGTAGCGCGTATTTCTCGGCCACTCTAAGCGCTCTGAGGCGACATCTCCCGACTCTGAAACACTTGAGTGTCAATCCTGAGTTATGGCAGTGGGGGATTTTCGATTGAGCTGAAGGCACCGATGCAGAAGGACTATTTTTAGCTCGATCGACGTCTTCTTAAGCCCCTCCATCGTACAGTGGAAGAAATAGTGGCTATCATGATAGAATGCTTGGAGAAATCAGACAGATAAACACATTTATGCGCATTCAATTATCGTAGCAGTAGTAGTGTTGTTAAAAGTGCTTCGACAGCCAAGGACATGCCGTACGTGAGCCCACATCGGGAATCGAACAACTGTAATTTCACCGGAGTCAAACACTTTACCCGTACGGCTATTCGTTTCTCGCAAGTAATTATCATTGTAGTCTGATTGTCGTTTCTTTTTGATTAGGTACACACCCCTGTATCGCATTTTGGGTTAAGTGGAGTAGGTGACTTTTGGTCACTACCCAATGCATCCGATGTAGCATTATTATTATCATTCCTTTCTTTCCAACATATCTGGGACATTCATGTTTCGGGTATGAATACCAAGTACTCCTAGAGAGACAAATTTGGCTATTCAAATAGTTATTTACATTCCAAAGTTTAAACAATTGATGACAATATGGCATACTGAAATGAGATAAGGGAAAGCATAAGTTATTTACTTTGCTCATTGAGGTGTGTGTCTTGAAATTTGAATACCTACCTGGAAATTGGGATACCTGGGTTCGTATCCCACTCATGTCACGATTTTTCACATTCTTTTATCGTTATTTTGAAATGATGACTGCCTTTTGAATTTTAATGAATATATAATTTATTAAGGTTATTTAGACTAGCAAAGAGTTGCTTCGGGATTATACTGGTTTTTGATAACAATATGTGTAAAATTTTAACTAATTTCAAAGTCCAGGTGCCAGACCTTGATATTTGTTTCTCTTTTCATGATATATGTATATATGTCTATTATCAGGTAATCAGGTAATATCAGGTCTTTTGTGGTGTATTATATAATCTTTAATTATAGTGAAGTCAAAATATAGCCTATAACAATAGTTTTCCAAGACTAAGGGTTGGGTTTTAGTCATGAGCAGTGGAATATTTTTATTTGTTAATAATGTTACGCGTTTGCGTAAAGAATCCAAATATCTGCAGTTGTAGTCAATACCGTGTTGAGAAATATCCTATAGGCGAAGTTGGTTATATCAAACCAAATTTAGTTCTATGAAGGAAAATATGAGCACTACCTGATTTTTCGATAAATTCCGCACAATGCAATCATTGCTACCATCCTTCGAGTTAAGGATCTGGAAATTGTCGCTCAATTGCGTCCTCCGCCTCTCTATCCTTCGTCGATGCCTAAGAGCGTTCCTTC
>KZ308398.1:915248-951909 GCA_000376725.2 Ladona fulva
ACACATAAAATGAAAGGTCTTAGTTTAGGACGTCGCCACTTCGCCGCGGGGTACGTTTTTTCATCGCCACTTTACACAATTTTATTATATCATTTTATCGATGAATATTGTCCCATATAGAATTCATGGGGTTTCTAAGAGCCTTCTACCCTACTGCATATGATCTCGTTGATCTTTTTAATATCTTTATTTCTTTTGTTGCAATGTCTGTGAACTTGTAATTTTGTTTTTTCAACTGGATCTTTAGTGATTGTAAATATTAGAACAAATATTTAATAAATAAACTGCTACAACTACTAAAAATTACCTTCCTTCAATCCAACTCACCCCAACGCTATCCCTCACAAGATACCACACCCCCACGCAAACCCATCTAAAGAGCAAACCCTTCCGTTGTTAAAGACTAAGTTTTAGAGGCTTCGTTTTTAAAGACTTCATTAGGGTTTAATCTTCGTATATATTTAATTTATAGAACAATGACCAAAACTTAATATTTATCTGAAAGAAAAATGAAAATTCCTAAAATATTTGTATCGGCAAAACAATGGTTTCCAAAAGTACATTGTGGCGGAGTGGCAGTGCTGTAAGTGGTAGTTAAGAAATATTCCATACCCAAAATAATCTCTCAAGCATAACTATTCTTCGCCAAACTCTCCAACCTAACCAAACGTTAAATATCGCAGTTCTAGTTCTATTACGCGCAGTTAAATTCTATTAGATTATAAATGTGTTTTGATGTTTCATAAAATATTGGTGAATCCACCATCTGATATGATCAAGCTCGAAGGGAAACTGTGGAAGGGAGCCATACTAAATAAGACAAGAACAACACTTGGTAACTTCCACGGGTATATTTTTTCCCCTCTTCTCTCGCCCTATATATTCTTGGATTTCCTTTTCCTATGTACCTGATGATGTCAATTTATCCACAAAACTAGTTGCCTCTGAAAAATATACCTGTGGAAATTAGCAAGTGTTCTTGTCTTATTTAGAATCCACCATCTCGTGTAATGATGTTAAAATTATCGAGATAATTAACAATTCTATGTGGCATACATGAAACCCTAAATACCGTATATACCACACCGTATGGCATACTGTAAGTCTTTAATGTAGAAGATAAATGTAAATCAACGGCTGAAAATAATTTTAAAAGTTATTGTTGCATAAGTTGAACTCCTCTTCTATTTATAAGTCAAAATCAATGTCCCAAAATAAAATATTTAAAGAAATATTTTAACTATTTCATTCTACCAAATATCGCTGGATACCATTAATTTATTTCAATGTCCCAAGTCACTCAACTCTGGCAATTTTATCAACACCTGATGAGATTCAAGGCCATAGTTGAAAATTTCATAAAGAAATATTGACTTAGCGAGAGATGTGATGAGAAAAAAATTCCATATGAAGCATTAGGAATACTTTTGCGACTATATGAAATTGACAGTAATTGTATTCATTTGCATAATGATTATTACTTATTAAATCCTCCACTCCCTACAGCTTGGGTTACAATTTATTCTTTTTCATGAAATTCTTTCTTCTTAAATATACCAAGCATTTGAACGAATATCCTATAAAATCTTTCCTTATTTATGCGTTCCAACCGTACTTGAAACTTGTTCTTCGCCTCCGATGAACGTCAATGCAACCCTTCACTCTTATATTGAATGGGGATTTTAAGTACTGCGACCTCTATATGGTTAGTCGTATTCATTTAATGCTACTGCTGTCTCTTCGGGTGAAAACTCAATCAAATTCCCACAGTAATTCCTGTTTTACTTCACCAGCCTTTAATCGCAACAATTTAGATAATCTGGAGAAGATGTTGACGTAAACTTAAGGAAATAAAGGATTTCGATATGCGCGATATGAGACATTTCATTTCAGTTACGTCACCGTATTTCTTATCTCCCCAACTGAAAAAACAATCGCTCCCATTTAGGCGTCCTTAAATATTTTATCCTGGCCATAAACCCGCGCATAAACCTTGAGTTTTGCAAAAAAAACCGACGCGTATATGTATCGCCGACTTTTCATTTCCTATTACCCATCGTCACGAGGTCGTTTTCCGTACACATTCGCCCAACTCTATTCCATTTCCCCGCCGGGCGAATAGCAAATGTACACATTCGCCGCAGCTTCCCGACTTCGCCGCCCCTCCCCCTTCCAACGCCGACATTTCCAATCACTTTGTCCCGATCCTCTATTCCCCCATCACATCAGAACCCAGTCCAATCTTGATTTTTTCTACCAATGGTGTCGTCAGAGAAAATCTATGGTTAGTGCGTCCCGTGCATTTTTTGAGAAATCAAATAGGATGTTAATTATGAAAACCAATCCATTATGAGTAATTTTGCATATTGTATGTGACAATATCCCTGAGATATCTGTTAGATAATCTATCAAGCTTTAAGCTTGCAATATATTACACTTCTAAGTTTGTTAGATACACCTATTACAATTCTGTAAGTTAAACGGTATGAACCTCATTCCTATACCGTAAGCTATAAATACCTTTGGGGAGGGAATGAGAGTTTCCTAGGCCAGCTTTCAATGAAACAATAACCGAAATCACCAAAAACAAATGAATAGCTTCTCTAAAGATTCATTTTTTAGAATTATTAGAGGGCAGCAAATCTTCATGTATAATAATTACTAGTATGTATCAGAAGTGGGCCAAGAAACTTAAAATGATGGTGGCTAAATAAAATATATAGTAATTGAGTAAACGTCTATCAGTCTACCTCTACATAAATACCCTACAAGCCGCGTGTCGCAGGGGGTGTAAATACAAAGCGTTTTTGTTACCTCCTTAGTTCATTGTTGTCCTTAGACATGTATCGTATACATGTACCGAGGAAAGAATGAGTCCCTAAAACGACTTCTCTTTGCATCAATTTCTTTTATTTAGCGCTCATTGTCGGATTGGCCAAAATAGCAGGGGGTCACAAAATAACGATTACGTCATCCACAAATGTAATTTCTCTGAATTTATCAAGCATTCGTAGCCTAGCTATATATAAATAAACAGGCTAGGTATAGTGATCGTAGAAATACCCCGTCATCTATTTGTGCTTATGGAGCTATCTTCTCGGGTGTTAAATGCTTCCTTTTAATCACTTAGTGAAACAAATTATCTATTTAAATAATTTAGTTTACCAATTTTTCTAACGACACTAAGTGAAAATAAAATAGAAAATGTACAATCTGAATTCAACTGGTGAATAAGTCTGTTTTATGTTCACAGTTTCGATGTTAAACTACTCGAATACAGGGAAAACGTGACTTAATAGCGGCTTGATGGTTTCACATGCGGTCTTTCTCATACAGCCCAATGGTAAATGCGGTCTTTCACGAATGATTTTACCTAGCCTTGGTTAGTCCTCACCTCGAGTATTCATGTAGTGTATGGGACCCTTCCGACAAGCTTTGAAATCGGGAATTAGAAAAGGTACAAAGAATACGTTTTGTGAAAAATTGTTACGACAGATCAGGGAGCGTAACTCAGTTGGTTCAGGAGGCAGTAAGGAAAAATGTGGAAGGAATAATAAGATTTAAACCATAACTTAGTTTACCTAATATATTCAGAGAAAGTAGGTTTTTGGAAGATGTAGCAGATATTATATGTCCTCCCAGTTTCATAAGCCGTCCTAATGCTACGAGATGAATCAGACAAATAGATAGAAGTTGTCGATTCAAAAATGTCATGGACAAAGGTTCCACACCCCTTTCTTAGGCCATTTAATTGCCATAAGAGGTTATTTAAGGGCAGACCCCTCTTTCTTGTGATTAATAACATTATTATTCCGGTTAGACAATTTCTATACTACAAGTAGGTGTATGACCTGACCAGACACTGGCAGTGGGTACAACGGGTATATAGAACGGGTATCATTCACAAACCCCTTTCTTTAAATAGTAGCCTAACTTCCCCGTATAGAATCTATAGTACAGGAAAATAAAAAGTGTAAATTAAATTAGTGGTAAATTAATTTATTAGTGGTAATACTAATTACGACTTACTGCACTCAAGAAAACCTTAGATAGCTAATGGGCTTTTCATGAGACGGAGAAACAATTTTTAACTCCGCAAAAGGCACATTTATAGAGTATAGTATAAACATGTGGAATTTTGTCGCTTCATCATTTGTAAGATCAGGTTGACGGAAAAAACGTTCACTATTGAATGTCTGTGGAATATGCAAACGAAGAATTTAAATTGAAAGTAGAAAATAAATACGCCGAAATCGGCCAAATACTGTCCCCAAACAGAATACAGGATTAAATTCCCACAGTAACCATAGCGTTGAACACATGACGAAATGTTCTTTGTACACATAAGTTTCGCTAAAAATATCCATTTATCCCTTTGCTGTTCCTGCACAGATAAATGCCAGCATTTCACGCCTCTTAGTTCATGAAAAAACAATAAATAGCTTTCCGTTTTTTTTTATTCGCAAGATCGAGCTTTTTGAGAAGCACTTCTACGATAAATGGTTGTAAATTTCACCCAGCGATTTGTCATCGTAAATGTAAAATCTTCAAACTCCTTCTCTTGATATAGTTTATCAACATTTTCTGTCAATATTTCTAAATGGGCCTAAATACCACGTTTGTTCTTATGGAAAATAGTATGAACTCGGATCCAACCATAGGAAGGGAGACGGCATCTTTACAATCTCAAAATTTCAATACATTTTCGTATAAACTCTATTCTATCAGGGCGAAATTGATAACACCACCGGTTTCGGTCGTGTAATATACTAAACTATAATAATTAAAAATTAATTAAAAGTCCTTCACATTTTCGTGTATTTAAACAACATTCTCAAAATATTGAGTATAAAGCTACATTTTACGACAAAAATAAGTCTTTTATTTGATTCCCCATATTTCGTTTGTTTGTTTCCGTTGAACTCCTCTTTCTAATTTAATCTTGCAAAAGAGAAAAATCCTGCAAGAGATAAAAATAAATTTAGCATGTATTTCTCATGGGAACCCTTTTACACTTTAGGGGTCAAACCGGGGACCTTTAGGCGAAGTCTATGATCTGCGTAGATGGGAAATTAATTATTTTTAAAGTTTGAAAGTTGGGAAACTTTTGTTTATCGAGTTTTTGGAAAAAATACGCGTATACACAAATGGAAACTTTCTACTTCATTTATAAGATTTTATGTAAAGGAGGAGAAAATATTTGTTAAGATAACAAGGAAGTTACTTATGGGTAGGTGACCAAGTTTGTCACGTTGTTGACAGATAACATAGCGCGGCTGACAATTCGTGGCACCTTTCTCGGAACAAAATTTTCCACGCAAATTCCTTTAATTAGAAATATAAAACGCGGATTCAGGAAATAGGCATCCCAGCTGGCTCTGTTTATTTACGGAGAATCGTGTGTAAATTTTGTTGTTTACTAATTCAGTGTTTACGACTCACTGTTCACTCTGTTAAAAATATTTTTTAAATTTTAGAAACTATTTCACGATTTGATTCTGTTAGCTAGGTTTACTGTTAGTTATTCCTAAATAAAAAAATTCTAGTATCTGTATTAGGTATAGGTTTAAAATTAGGTATTTATTTAAAAATACAAACCTGAAATATGTTATTAAAATTGTGTTCCACGGACAGCCATAGCTTTCTTTCCAACCTACGTACCAAATACTTGGAAATGTAAGGGAAGAAACGGATTTCCATATGAAAATATATGGTTGTTCTAAAGCGATTCTCTCATCAATCTAATTTAGCGTACTATACTAATATGAGAAGTGAGGCGGTCTTCAGGAAACAACGCATGGATCGAAACACTAAAAAATTGAGTTAAGTCTAAATACCAATAGTGGGGTAGAATTTCCCAGTTCACTCTTTCCAAGTATTTCTTTACAGGTTTTTCAAGGCGTTGCCTTGCGTTACGTAGAAGGATCAGCTTTGTGTACCCACTAACCCGTTCAGAATGTTTTTCTTTGAAATCGGAGATCCGATGTAATTACTTCAGTCAATAACGATTATCAGAGATGTTCTCAGACATTTTCATTTATATGTAATGTAGTATGACATCCTTTTGATCCCTCTAAATACGTAACATAGCACTGAATCAGTTAATTTTTTGTTTTAGAGTAAATTTACCTTTGCATCTCAACCATGTTTATTAAACTTAAGAGTTAATAATCCATTTTTCGTCACCAGTAACAATGGAATGCAAGGACGCACTTCTCTATTGTCTTTCACGTGACATCTCGCTGGGAGCAAGCAATATCCTTCAACTGGTATGTAACCCAGTTTTCTTCTTTGGGACCATCCCTATTCTATACAGATTTTTTTTAAATGGTTGATAACTGTTTACTTATCAACGGTCTTAAAATATAGTAATAGTAAAATTAGTTTTATTGGTGCCTGGACAGCCAAGGTCATTTGTATATACAGTTACTGATTTCAGATTAATGCACCTGAGTCAATACCTTGGCCAATATGGGCAATGGTCGGAATGAAAACACTAAAAATTCCACAAATGTATATTTCATAAACGCCGACCAGTTTCGACTAATACAAGGTGATCACCAGGTGACATGTGATAGGTCATTATCAGGTGATACATGTGAAATATACATTTGTGGAATCTTTACAGTGCTTTCATTCCTACCATTATGGAACTTCACATTGTGACGGCTTCTACCATTTACCATTTATCAATATGTGCAAGCTTTTAATATTTAAGAAACCTTTTGAAGTTCATAGTTTAATTTTTATTGATAATTATCATTGTGGCGATAGATAATTATGTAGCGAAAGAAAGACTGCCTTGCCTTCAATCCTACGCTCCTGCTATTTCCTTAAGGTATTCCTACTCTCTCCAAGTTTAACTCACCCCCTTCTTTTGGCTCCGTGTTATCTCTTCAATCAAAAACTCTTTTCTCTTCCCCCATCTTCAGCTTGTTTTTCTGCCGACCAAACTTACTTCTTTTGTTCTTTGCCAAACCAACTTCTTAAAAGTGCTGAATCATTTTAATGACCTCCTTACGTATTACGCAAGTTTCTCAGCCATGCAAAAATACACTCCAAACTATCGTTTCCCTTAATCTTTTCCTAATAATTTCTAAAGAGCAAACGTAAAAAGAAGCAAAATCTTCGAATTAGCGTTCGCAAGGGGAGAAATCAAACATTCACGCCACCAAACGAAATTAAATAAACGAGATTATGATATTAATTTACGAGTTAAGATTAAGATAGACCCCGCTATCCGACAAAACTAGACTATAGTTAAAGTTACGTCCAAAGGTAATGTCAACTAAAAGTTTCTCCACATGCCGAAAAAACAAATGCCCCAACGAGACTGGAGGATTAATTAATTTTGAAGTCATAAAAAATCTGAAAATAAATTTCCAATTGTTCGACGCTATCGGAAAATAATCTAGAGAACGTTTCTGCAGAAATTGTTGTCTCGTGTAAACTTAGAGAATCGCATTCCCGTACTACAGAAGTCTATCTTATTAAAAGTTATAGGAAATACCCCTGCTTGTAAATGTAAACATTCTGGGACCTGACTCCGTACACTACATCGCTTTTACCACTAAGAGGGTAGTCAAATTTTATCCATTAAGCCCTCTAAATTGCTCAGTAAGCATTGTTTTAGTATTTCATTAGCATTGTTTTAGTATTTCATTAGTCATTGTTTTATTAGCTTTAGCGCTTTGATCACCAAATATCTTGAGGAGATTCCGTAGTTCACATCAACGGTTTCCTCCTCATGCTAACTATTAATTCAGTGTTTCATAACACTTTTCATGTTTATCATACAATATTTATTATATTTTTCCTAAAATATAATCTTTATTCAATATTCATGCGTGCATACTTGGACGATAAAGATTTTTAATTTTTTAATGGACTATAAAAGCATTATTTGTAGCGTTAAAAGCCTTTAAAAGTCCAATTCGCATATATAGTGCTATACCGGGAATCGAACCCGTGACCGCTTTCACGAAGTTGCACATCCTTATTACTATGCAATCCAGACTCCTCTTTATTTGAAACAAGTAAGATCTAACTCGGTGTATAAACAAGTTTTAGTCATCTTTGTAAAGTAAGAGTAATGCTCAATTAGTGAAAAAGTGCAGCAATAAGCAGCTGCAAAAGTGAAAAAAGCCTTTCAAAGTATTGTGCTACCAATCTTAATATGTGGCCAATTGCAGAAAATTAGATTACTTGGAAACTTAAAGCTGCTGTTAAAAATGGAGCTTCGAAAAGAAATAATTTCTTTGACTTTCTCCTCCGCAGCTGTGAAATGACACTCTCCGGAAGCTCAAAGAAAAAACTAGAAAACTCGAAAAATTGGGAAAGAAATTAATTGATGAAGTTAGAAGATCTAATTAATGTCACCGTCAATCAGAATGGTTGTTTTTATCTAACTACGATACTTCGTTCGATTTCACTCGATAACGGTATAACTAGTAATTTTATCTTTTTAACAAACATTTGCGATAGTGATTTTTTTGATAACTCGGAACTCGATTTCCCTCATAAAGTAAAAACAGCAAAGGAAAGAAGGAAAATTATACTTTTGGTTTGCTAATCGATTCATCCAGTTTTATAATTTTTCATTGTAACTAATAATTAATGACAAGAGTATAGTAAAACATGACTGTACTCTTTATCAAACTCTGAAAGCTTGAGTTAATCATTAAATAAATTTATATTTTATAAAAGAACTAGATGAATTTTCATTTAAATGATTAATTATTTTTCGGTGTCCTCACAAAAGTCCATGTATTGAAAAAATTCAGGTAGAGGCGCAAACAGTAGCAACAGATGAACACACAATTATCTCTTAACCGGAAATAATCAGATTACCCGGGAATCGAACCCTGGACCTCGAGGTTAGATCGCTAACCTGATAACCTCTCCACCACAGCGGCCGATGATAAAAATAGGTTTCTATTTCGTTCCTAGCCCATATTTCGCTCTTATTTTAAGTTTTAAAACAGATTCTGAAAACAATAACGAAATATATCTAAGCAAATATTCCAAACTAAACATATCTCATGATTGGTGGAATTAGAATGTTAGTTTACTTGGCTAAGCATATTGAAATCCCAGAAATTGAAAATGAAATGGTATTTTTATTGATATACCAATTCCATCTCTATTAATGTGCTGTTATCGATGAGTTCGAGGTTTATTTACGTATCATATTTCACTGTTAATAGTATACTTAGAGATCGTTGAATCTTATTCACACAAAAGCTTCCTGGTTATCCTTCTGATAATCTCTTCATTATATAACTATTGAGTTATATTTTCCTTTAGCAAATGCCCCTTTGTCTGAACACGAGTTTCGAATCAATGTTATGTTTTCATAGAATAATTATTATGCTACCACCAGTTATATTCTTTTACCTCGTTTCATTTCTCAAATTTTATCTTCTACCTCCATTCTATTTCATCTATCGTAACCCTTTCCATCTCCATAAACTGAAGTATTACCTCGTTTTTTTCTCAATTCAACTTATTATGTTAAAAATTATACAACTTAATACCCCTTAATCTATATCTCTCTTCATTTCACTCTCTCCCTCACCTTTCGCAGGTTTTTCACATCCCCTTCTCTTTATGGGCGTTTTCCTGCAGTGGAAAAATTTTTTCCGTGATAAGAAAATCAATTTTTTTCTTCCACAGAACCATTTGGTCTTTCTTTCCTTTATTTAGATTTCCACTAAGATTCCTCAAACATGTATATATTGTTGTTTAAATTTTCATTACTTTGATGTCTACATTTTTCCAAAATATTGCCAATGGAATATCGGACTCTCTAGTCGCAATTTCGCCCAGTAAATAGATGTTTGTATTATTCCATTATACGACTCATTTAACCTGGCAAGATGCTCGGTGCAAGCTCAGGAGCTTTAGCCCTCTTTAGAATTCTATTACCATATTTTCTGTTAAGTAACGACCCTAAAATTCTGTTGGTATCATGACTGCAAAGACCAGTGCCTTTAAACTGTTTGCTTAGCGGACCAGTAAGTTTATATCTAAGTTAGACAAAACGGAAATTTAAAGTTTTGCTGACAGACACCGGTCGATGGACCACCACTTGGATAACACTGGTCTTGTGTTTTTCTCCCACAAAGTCCTTCATAAGTACAGATCGCGATTACTGTAAAATATTCTTGTGGTTATATTATTCACCTCATAATGCGCTTCAGATGATGTTCTCCAGTAACTTACGGCAAAAATACATTGAATTAACTAATAAAGACGTTCATGTGTAAATATGAACAAAACTAAAACATTAACTCTCTTCCTCTTATTTAAAAGACAATTCAAATGCATTTCATTTGCCTACGGTAAATTCAATTTCAATTTTGTGCCGCACACAAATAATTTGACAATTTCCAAATAGATTAAGCGCATGGTACCAACGGTAGTACCTCTTAGAGAAATGATCTCTCTTGTGGTTTTTACTAATGTTTTTTTACGATGAGATTCACAATGTTCGCATTCTGACAACATTTTAATTCTTTCATCCTTGTTAACAGTCGCAAATGCCAATTTATTTTTGAAAATGTCTCTAAGAAACCCTGCAAAGAAGCTAAAATGTCAGAAAAGTCCGGAAAAAAGGTCCTAAAAGAGGTTAAAAAATAAAATAGCTTTCATTTTCTTCTGACGTGACTTTGTGGTTGAGCTCCATAACTTAAAGAATGAAGAGATGCAACTTTTCATTCTCAACAATAAAACAGCTTAAATTCACTTCCATAAATGGAGTATCATTTCATAAAGTACAAAATTTTAATTTATAGAGAAATATCCTGGGTCATACTCGAATTAGCAGCACTTGAAAATTCGCCATTAGCCATACAAATTCACAGCAATAAATAAAAATACGATTGATACTTCGATTATGGCCAAAATGGTCGACGTTCACAAGTATAAAACTAACCTGAAGATGTTAATCAAGGAGAAAATTAATACTTTTCTTGAATATGTGTGTGCGTAAAAATCTAAAGTAAAGGAGTTAAAATTCCGAAATAGTGTACGCAACTGTGATTGGAGTATATGTACTCTACTTTCCATGTAGATGAGTACAGTGGTTAAATCATTTTCCCGGAAATTTGATGATCTGGGTTCGAGTCCCTGTCACGTCCATTGTTTACATCTCTGTTATCTGATACTGAAGATAATGCTTTGATACTGGAATCAAGGTCATGAAATAAATTTCTTTGCTGTATTTGTATGAAATAAACCTATCTTATTGTGACAACTGTCGAGGTATTCATATCATTTTTAAACGGTAGCTAATCAGCTATTTCAGAGCAGATATGTTGAAAATAGGGCAAAGAGATCGAGAGTTGCAAGATTTAAAACAACAACAAACCTTTTCGGCCTTTCACAAAGTAGACGTCCAAACCTTCACTGCCTCTTTATTAAACTTTGTTGTTAAAAATCCTAATAATATGCTGCTAGGACATTATTCTGCTCTGCTAACAAGTAGGCCCAGGCCTTACCGGTTGATTACAATTGAACTAGAACAAATATGAAAGAGAAAGCAAACGCGATCAAACAAGAGAAGAAAATAATTATTTTCGGCAGAAAAAACATCCAGTTGCCTGGGTGTAAATAAATCTCCACCGAGTAGGAACGTGTTGAAAAACAGCGGGGAGATAGAAGTTGAGGAGCGAAAGAAGGCGTCGATTATAGTGGGAGAATGGAAAGGGCTTGGGAATGACATAGAGGGAGACCTAAGATGAGAATGCTACGTTCCTGAATGGGGTAGGAGGGTTGTTGTTGGCTGCTTGGAATAACACAACTCAGATCCACTTCCCCACTTAGGTAAAACACTCAAAGGGATACCGAAAATGACGCGAGGCTCGATTGAGTTGGGCGATTCGCTTTAAAGGGGATATCTCATCTCGATCCTTCGATCCACTCGTAAACTGTTTGCGGCGAAAAAATAAACACGGCGGATTCAGTGGGAGTCAATTTCTTCGCCCGCCTCCGGCACTTGCACGCACTGCGGCAAAACGCCATTAAGCCGCGCGATCCGTCCGACAGCCGAGATTAAAAACCCTCACCGTCAACTTCGTGCATAGTATTGACAAATATCTTCTGGAATATAGAGCGACGGTGTAATTATAAACCGCTTTGTCCCCGAAAATATTTCCCTAATTTATCGCACGTGGTTTCGGCGTTTATTCCTCGCTTTTTCACCCAACCGCGTCGGACACTTGATTAAATTTTTCGAAGATTTGGATGTGGTCGTTGGGAAAGATGACACGTCTACAACGCGGGACAAGGACGGATGAGATTTTCATATCCCTTTTTCCTCGACCCGACGCGAATCCTCGCACTTTATCCCCTTTAAACGGAATTCAGGTCATTATTGGATTTTAAATTCTCCCTCCACCGCAGAGCAATCGGAAAAAGGAGTCGAGGAAAAAAATCGACTTAATTTATTTTTTGAGTACGTGACGATGTCGAGGAGGACGGATATTAAATTAATCATCATTCATTTTCGGATGAGCTACATACCGGTGTTATTTTCTTGCTAATTGTCATCCCCGTCCACATTCCATCGCCTGTACTAATTGATTTGATGACGGCGTGGGACGAATGCTTATTATAATGTAACACGTTTGACCGCAGTCATCAGTGGATCGCACTATAAACCAAACGGAAGCATTTCATCTCAGCAATGAATTATGCCCGGAGCAATTATTCTGAAAACGCAAAGTGGAGGATCCATTCAATTATTTTTCTTTGCTTTTACATAATTGACAAAAATTCCTAAAGGAGATATGTTCTTTGATGCTTCAGTGGAAAAGGAAGTTTCTTGGAAACGTGACTTATAAACTTGTATCTCTGCTAAAATCTAGAAGAAAGAATGAATTCGTTTATAAAACGCGATCCTCTACGAAATATCACAGGGCGGAAGATCTGTATTTGATGTTTGCATAGATAAAGGTCGTGCAATGACAATATAATGAATACAAAGAATGAATCGATTACAAAACCATTAACCTAAAATATATAATTTAATATATTTAACTCCGGGAAAGGAATTTTAACTTGTCACACGCATACATGCGTTACATTGTCGAACACCGGTTAAGCGAACAGGAACATGAAGGTCAACTTACGGAGAATATACGAGTTTACTATCTTGGGATGATACGTGAGATACGGAATTCTGGTTTTCCGGAAACTATCCCAGATTTAAACCGCCCCTTCCGGTATCCCGAAATACAATATCGGATTGCCAAAATGAGCCGGTTATTCTGGACGGCTCTACTTAAACTATATCCTGTTTCAATTTATCGATTGAATCATTATTTTATCACTGACCTGTGTTTTTAAACGTAATATTTGCGCTAATGTGACTAATTTTATCATATAAAGGAAGGATTTCAGCCTAAATATAATCAGGAAAAAGGATTTCTTTGTATTTTTATGTGCAACGGACGTGTTGTACAAGGCTGGTAAAGTGTGACCGCCTACTCCAAGCAAAATGCAGAAAAGGAAAATCGATAGCTACAAAGTAGTTAGATCAGTTTGTAACAGATAGTCATCGATCTTGGCGCGAGAATATTCATTCAATATCAATAGTCGTCTAACAATAAGAATACTAAAAATCGATTTTTTAGCATTAATAGAAGAAATTGAGTGTCTTAATACTTCTAACTGCGGGAATGACTGGAAACAACACTGTCACAGATATGTGCCGGATTTTATAATAACTCTCCCGGTTTTTCACCATAGGTCTCTGCACACCCTATGAGTTCATAGAGATTAAACATTAATGACAGAAACGGAGACAGCGGTAACCCTCTCCAGAGCGCTTGAGGAGGAGAGCCCTAAGATATTGTAACGTATCCCGAAACGTTAACGGAAATGGTGCGTGAAGTGTGATGGAATCGGCCAATTTAAAGATGACCAGTAGCAGACTCTCATAGGTTGTCCTGAAGACGCTATCTGGAATGCCAAGCACACTGTCTTCTCGTAAACCACTGCTGTGAAACCACAGAAAATGTAGAGAGCACATAACTTAACATTTCAGAATGTGCCACGATTGTTCACAATTTTCTACATCAAAAGTATTAAATCATGAGAAGTATATAGATAGATTATTTTAACTTGACCTATTCATGAGATAATTTAGATAAGCGCCGAAATCGCTGATAGCTACTGGGAGATTATCGCCAAGACGAAATTGAGGAACAATTGAATGTACTCTTGTTCATTTCAGTGCTTATTAACGGGAATGACATCTGATAGTGTATTTAGCACTTGAGTTTCCATGAATCTAATTCCTAATGCAAAGGTATCCGAAGTGCTCAAGTAATCCCCAATTTTATCGTATAAATCGTAGATTATATCATATAATAGCATTCAAGCTTGAGCAGTATATGAAGAAATTCATTGTTTTCATTTGAATTTGTAAATCGTATTGNCCCTGCAAAGAAGCTAAAATGTCAGAAAAGTCCGGAAAAAAGGTCCTAAAAGAGGTTAAAAAATAAAATAGCTTTCATTTTCTTCTGACGTGACTTTGTGGTTGAGCTCCATAACTTAAAGAATGAAGAGATGCAACTTTTCATTCTCAACAATAAAACAGCTTAAATTCACTTCCATAAATGGAGTATCATTTCATAAAGTACAAAATTTTAATTTATAGAGAGAATATTTTGACTTTTATCGACCGAAAGCAATGTTATTTTCATTTAAAATAAATCAAACATACAGTTTTAACTGTGTTAACTTTACTGAGTAGGTTGAGTCAACGTCACTGAACATGTTATATAGAGATATTGCTGAAACAGAAAAGAAGTCGCCAAAAGAAGTAAAAAGTCGCTATATTTATCAACAAAATCGGCAAATCGGGTAAATTGGCAAATATGGTAACAGTACTGAAGTTAATCCCCTCGTAGGATAACACTAAATGTGATACTCTTCATCTTAAGAACCATAACATTTTTAAACAAACGAAAGCAAATCGTTTTTTTTTTTTCAATCTGGTATTACTTATAGGACAACAAACAAACTATTATTGAGATCCAGCGGATCCTGCATTTTTTATGAATCTATGTGGCCTGCGAAAAAATTCGGCCCCTTTTCTAACACGAGACGGAATCCCTGTTGAATGAAACAAGAAATATAGCCTTGACCCTTCTTAGAATCGCAGAGATAAATTAAAAAAAAAACACCAAGACGGAGCCGATGTAATATTACCGCGCTTTGTCCCCTCGAAAGAAACAAAGTTGAACCAAAAAACCCCCTTTCATCGCAAATGCACCTACGGCAACAGCTTCCGTAGAAAACGTAGAAAGAGAGTCGCTAGAAACGAGGCGGCCTTCGAAAGAGTTTCGCGATGAAAGAGATAGACCGCAGAACTAGAGAAAGGACAGAAAAACGAGGAGTTGAAAAATGAATGGGGATAGAGCGAGAGTGAGCAAAAAGGAACAAAGGGAATGCAGCGTCCCCTTTCCTGGAAATGCGGCGCTGTTGGGTTTTTGGCGATGGTTTGTGTCCTGGGAGGAGCCTCAGAATCCATCAACTCCGGCTGAATAGAGGGAAGGGGAGGAGGGAATGGATTAGAGGAGTTGAAGGGGAGCGAGCGGTTAGGGCGGAAAAGGAGATGTGAGGGTACGCCTGGAAGTAGCACTATGAAGCATTGCGCGTTGCGTAAACGCAAAGCAGATTCGTGGCAAGAAAACGTGAACAAAGCGTGAACAAACAGTCCTTTCATGACGTTACCGGTCCGAATTTCTGTAAAGATTTCCTGGTTGTAAATGAAGTTGTGTAGAGCGATAGAACAAGCACGTATGCTTGGACATGAGTTGAAGATTCGAAGAAATGGAAATTGGATTCTTCATAAAGGAAAGGATAAGGTTTTACTTTGCACGTTAAGGTGTCCCTTAAATTCTTCCTAGTACATGTATATAACGCTTTCACGCTTCTGATTCCTCTCGGGGAAGTTACATAATTTTCCCCATTTGGTTACAGTTGGGCTGTCCTCCAACTGACCGATGGTGCAAACTCGGAACATATACTAATTTGAGGACGATAATCTTGATGACCGGAAAGTTACCGGGGTATATCCGTGAAATAGTTCGGCCATCGTCGTAGTTAGGAGTATTGAAAAAGTGAAAAGAAATCATTGAAAATTATCGTAACTGATAAATCTAAACAAAAGCAATACGAAAAAGAGAAAATATCGAAAATGAAAGAAAGGCAATGCTGAGAATTGTATAAAAATATACTCCCAAGTTACAGCATCACAAAAGCATCTAATGAAACCTTACTAAAGCAAAATATTCGTAATATATAGTTACAGTTATAGTTCCATTATGACCGGGATGTTTGGTAGTTCGGAAAATGTTTTCCGGNAGGCGTCGATTATAGTGGGAGAATGGAAAGGGCTTGGGAATGACATAGAGGGAGACCTAAGATGGGAATGCTACGTTCCTGAATGGGGTAGGAGGTTGGTAATCATTATTACATTTAATGCATTCGTTGCGGTTGGACTAATCTTCCGGTGGTATCGTTTTTTATTACAAAACTATATTACAATAATAAAGTACTAATTACAATTATACAACGTTATTGGCTATTACGACACAGGTGGCTTCTACCTACAATAGTACACTATTACATTATATATATACAAATAGATTCTATTCCAATACACACATAGATATTTTCATATTTTTGTGTATCAATATCTACGTAGTTTCAGTTTTCCATACTAAACCATAAATAGCGTATAATCGATACTAAATAATATTTAACTCCACGGATTGCTGTATCCCCGAAGAGAATACTCATGCCTAAATAGACAGTTATTGAGTTTTAATTCACATATAGAATCAGATGGATGCAGTACGTGTATAGAACGTATGCTTCGATGCCGGCATTCACAGCAACCTGAATAGCGGTTCATAAATGAAAAATAAATCACCAATTTCCCATGAATTTGTATAATCTCTCGATTGATTTCACATGTGGGGTAGTGAAAACGAAATAATGAAAACAAATTGTAGAAAACGAAAATTTGCGGCAAATCTCGCGTAACATTAATTAGGAATATTGGAAAATTTTCCTATATATCAATTTTTAAGTAGGAAAACCGATAAAAAGTAACGGAAGTTACTAAAATGAAAGGCTGACCAAAGCTAAACAAAATTCCGAGCGCTATACGCAATGCGGAAAATTATCACCTTTATAGTAGCAAAGATAAAATCTCTATCTATGAAACAAGTGCAATTTTGGGAATAAAATTTTACGTGTGAATACTGTAAAATTAAAGGTAGTTAAGCGGATTTTTGAATATAATGTATTCATTAAAAAAGAAAACGTGATGAATGGATATCTCGGAGGGTATATTATGTGCAAACTTTCGATCCAAACTTAAATTTCTGCGTGGGATAAATGTCACAGGAATGTAACTGAAGGAGCAAGGTGAAGGTTTACGTATGAAAATTAATTGAAAGCCAAAAATGCATTCACGGTAACAAAAACGCAAACTACTCAATATTCGTGAAGAAGGAAACTGCGTACCAATAAATTTGGAATAAATTGGTTATTATTGAATCTAATAATTCGGCCTCGACTTTGTGGCTGTTCTCCATTATAAACATTAAACAAAAGCCCCAGAAAGACCCGAAGGGTCGAAACCGTGGTCGTCCAATAAAATATTGTTGTGGTAACGGTAGAAATGCTTTTTCTTTATTATTGGTTATTATTTATAGCATGATAATATCTTACTGCCACATTTAACAATACTTTAACTTTGTGAAAGCTGATTTGCTTGTTTGTCCCTCCAAGAAACTCTTTCTTTTGGAAGAGAATTTCAAAAGTACTTTGAAGTACTGAATTTGAAAAATCATAACCAAATATTTGGTTTATGTATGGAAGTTGACCATATGGTGTTTATAATTTTACGATAAATGAGATATAATCGCATCAGTAGAGAAATCAACCACCTTCTCTCATTCTTTGGCTTTATTCTTTCTGAAACAGTAAACGAAGAAACGAAGAAACGAAGAGCCTTACCACTGATAATAGGTACTTTCAGTTTCAACTTAATGCTGCTGCATACTGACCAAGAAGAGTTACATAGACTATAGTTTTTCATTACGATTTTCGACAGGATACAAACTGAATTTCGGTTTTCTTTATTCTATTCGCTGTAATGAAATCATAACTAATGGTAATTATAAACTCATCGAAAAATATTCCTTTCGTGGATACTCCTGCACTCGATTAACATTCAGTTTTTAATCTTGATAACATTTTCCAAAAATTGTCTTTGATAGCAAATATTTCACCAAAGGATGCGTAAAGAAATGAGGGCTTATCAGGATAATGCATACAAATTAAGAATTATGCAATGTTTAATGCTTAAATTGAGCTTGTTTGCTTTGCACTAATAAGGATTGCAGTATTAATCAAATAAAAATATTACGAAGGCCAATTTTATTTCATCATTTAACATTTATCAACAAAATTTATCAAAATCGAATGCAAGATTCGGAAGTTAAGCCTTATTAAAGGAAAGAATAAAAATATAATCCCTTATTTTTCTCCTAAGAGTGATGAAATTTTTCGTTAGCGTGTTTTGTTACGTTCCATTAAAAGTACCTCAAATACAAAGAAAAATGCAAAAGGTATGCTATTTCACAGCTTAAAAACCGGTCGTTCTTTACGTTGATCAATTAAACTCTGGAATAGTACAAGTTTTGTGCTATTAACTTTGTGTGTTAAGTTCTTCTTTGTGTGCGGAGTGGATAGGTTCCGCCAAACAGCGGCTTTCCTGGAAAGCCTCCAATTTATCGAAGCGTATTCCGTTTCCCGTTATTTAGTTTCGTATCGGATAACGTTTACCGGCTTTGTTAAAAATTTGACCTGTTGTGCTTTCTTGTATTATCGGTTAAACCCTTTTCCTTCTTTAAATTTTAAGCTCCTTTTAAAGAGGGCGGAAGATTACTGGAAATGGTTCGGGAGATTATGGAATGCTGAATGAGAAGGGAGTGCGAATGGGTTTCAGTTGAGAGTGGAGGGCGGTGTAGCGGTTGCAAGGGATATGAGTGGTTTCAGAAATGCGGATGGGGTGAATATACTGGTAGAACGCGGAGACGTTTTGGAAGCGGTTGTAGGGAGCGAGAAAGGTTTTAAAGGGGGAGCACGGTTCGGTGGGAAAGCGGGGTCTTTTCGGGGGTTACACGGGATGAGAGCGGATTGTGAGGGGGGCTGGAAAGCGGCGCTGTGAAAATATTTCGATATGTGGCCTGAAACGGCTCCATTCGATCGAAAAGAGAGCTTTAGAACTACTTTTTGCTTAAATTGCCATCGAAAATTATTTGGGAACGATATTTTTACGCGGGGGTCGAAAAGTTTCCAGCCGCTAAACATCGCGGGGTTGGGCCACCGATGAAATATATACAATATTTTTCAGGTCTGCGATTTAGGAAACGAAATTTATTCGAGTTACTTCCACTAGAGGATTAATTATACTGTTTCTATGGACGTAAAGCCTCCATAAGATACTAAATTGAGTTCCTGTTAAGTTAAGTTACTACGTCGTAGAAAAAATGTATAAGACGAGTAAATTCCCGACCTCTGATTTTTATTGTGAAAGCTGTTCACTGATTGTCGTTTACTTAACCTTTCGTCAGTCGCGCCTGAAATCATAACACGAACACTCGCGCGTTGTATTCCGTACAACAGGTCTTTTTTTCGGCCAAATGTCTAAAATGAGTTGATCTAATTATAATTTATGAAGACTTAACTTTAGCTCATGGCATATGTTATGAGTCATCGTAATAAATACTCATCTACATTTTTATAATATATTTGTGATATTTATAAGCACGCAAAGAGTGCTTAAAGAGCTGAAACATTTTTCTATTTCTTCTAAGAAGAGATTTTTTCGAATTATACTCAACTAACAAATGATATACTGATAAATTCTATTTATTTAAAACAAAATTAGAGCAATCAACGAAAAACGTGCCCAAGCGGTCGCACTTTGTACGTAGTACAATAGTCGTCACTTGACTCGTTTAATCGCTTTTGAAGTCGAACTAAGGCTAAAACAAATATTTTGACGCCTTTAAAATTTCATGAAGAGTGTAATAAAGGAATAGACCCGGACCCTAGGTTCATGGGACCATCCAGGAAGAAACAGGGCCCGAAAAGCCACCCATGCTGTACATAATACAGTGGCGTGACTGACGGAAGGTTAATCGGTGCTTTCAAATATAATTTTGCGATTTTATTATGAAAAATCTAAGGTATGAGGCTTATTGTTTTGTACTATATAAAGGTGATTGGTAATCATTATTACATTTAATGCATTCGTTGCGGTTGGACTAATCTTCCGGTGGTATCGTTTTTTATTACAAAACTATATTACAATAATAAAGTACTAATTACAATTATACAACGTTATTGGCTATTACGACACAGGTGGCTTCTACCTACAATAGTACACTATTACATTATAGATATACAAATAGATTCTATTCCAATACACACATATAGTAAAGCAAGAAGATATTACAGAATGATAATGGTTTGGTCAAGGATATTATTTTTATGGAAGGGATATATTTAAGTCCTAGTATACGACACAGAATATATATTCTCTTTTAGTTATTTCTCACAGTTTTATTTTACTAAAACATAGACTGATCAGGGAGTACAAGATAATAAATGAATAACTGTTTAGCAAATACTGCAAAGTAAAGTTGGTGGCTTAATTTATTCGAATAACTTCATTTAGCGTATAATCAAACTCAATTTTCTATATCAAAGAGTCAAATATCTTCGCTACTGTTACAAAAGTCTTCAGAAGATTCAGAATAAGTTAGCGGTACATTTCAATAGGTTAGGAATGGTGGTAAAGCTTCCGTAAAATCAATGAATGGAATGAATTGATGAGATGAGAATGGAATGGTGAGCGCTATGAATGGATAGGTAGTATCTTCTACGGCTTTAAAGGATTTAACAGGGGAAAGTAAAGGAATAGGTTTCAGAGAAACTCGAACGCAAAGGTGGGCTTTGGGAAATGACAGAGGGAATGTAACGGAACGATGGGAGCTGGAAAGTGTCGAGAGCGTGTAGAAGGTTTCGGTAAGAGATTAAAGGGTTGGGATAGAATTGTTTTTGGAGGTGGTAGTAGAAAATAGAAGGTTTGGGACGGCATTGGGATGAGGGAAGCCCGTTCCACGAACAAGAGCTTTGTCTCTGCAGGCAACCGCTCGTCCGGCCGACATTCTGATGCTTTCAGAAATAAAAAAAATACGAAAGATAGGAAGAGATGAAAAGGGTAACGGAGATAAAGAGGAATTCTAGATAGTGAGGCGTAGAGAGAGGAAGTGAGCAGGGGTATGAATGGTCAGTCTCATCGTAGAAGTAACGAATTCCTTTTGATCAATTTGGAATACCTGAAAGATGTACATATCACCGTCTTTTTTCAGGAGGTAGTTTAAATGGTTTATTTTGTGACCACGGCTCTAGTTCTAAGTGTTGTTTTCGACCAATCTAGTGCCGAGTGAAAGAGATCTTTACGGAAGGATTACCTGGGCCTAATTCACAAAGAGTGCGACTATAATGTATTTAGGAACAAAGAACAGAGAAAGTAACTGGGTGAATAACGAGACAAAATCCTTAAATATCTTAGTAAAGTGAGCGGCGATGTTTAAAAAAGAATAGTTTTTTTTAGTTGTATTCAAATCGCGACTCCCCTCGATTCCTCGCGATTCTCCTGCATGTAAATGTCCTCTAAAAAGATATAAGAAGTTTAATACTGAAACCCTCTACAGGTAATGATACATCTTTCCTGTTTAATAGTAACTTATCCTCAATTCATCTCTGAAAATAATTCTCTCTTATTCATATTTTTTCGATCAAATCTTTTAGTTAATCGAAATCCCTGGAGAAAATGAGTTTCAACTTTGAGATAAATATGACACCATTGAATAAACTTTGAGTGAATGAAGTGAAGTGAATACCACCAGTGAATAAAGTTTGAGGATGATCCTTCCTTCATGAATTTAACGATAAAACAGCTTATAATGCCGAAAATTATAAACAAACGTGTTTGGTAAGTGAATGAATTGTTCCTTCTCCGAATTTTAAAGTTGCCAACTCTTTGGTGAATGCTTCGGAATACAAGATGCGTAACATGCAGCATGCATGTTGACATGTACATCTGGTAAGTTTGCAACAGTAATATAGAAAATACGAAATGACAAAATTAATTTTTCTTTTTAATTAATACTAAAAAATTCACCATCATTCAATTTTTCACTATGCCAACAAGGTAAATTGCTCAAAATTTCAAATCTCTTATTCTTAGGAGAGGAATAAATAAAATACTTTGTAAGCAATTAGTTTGCTACCTTTATATCGTGCGAATCTTTTAATTAATAGAGAAATATCCTGGGTCATACTCGAATTAGCAGCACTTGAAAATTCGCCATTAGCCATACAAATTCACAGCAATAAATAAAAATACGATTGATACTTCGATTATGGCCAAAATGGTCGACGTTCACAAGTATAAAACTAACCTGAAGATGTTAATCAAGGAGAAAATTAATACTTTTCTTGAATATGTGTGTGCGTAAAAATCTAAAGTAAAGGAGTTAAAATTCCGAAATAGTGTACGCAACTGTGATTGGAGTATATGTACTCTACTTTCCATGTAGATGAGTACAGTGGTTAAATCATTTTCCCGGAAATTTGATGATCTGGGTTCGAGTCCCTGTCACGTCCATTGTTTACATCTCTGTTATCTGATACTGAAGATAATGCTTTGATACTGGAATCAAGGTCATGAAATAAATTTCTTTGCTGTATTTGTATGAAATAAACCTATCTTATTGTGACAACTGTCGAGGTATTCATATCATTTTTAAACGGTAGCTAATCAGCTATTTCAGAGCAGATATGTTGAAAATAGGGCAAAGAGATCGAGAGTTGCAAGATTTAAAACAACAACAAACCTTTTCGGCCTTTCACAAAGTAGACGTCCAAACCTTCACTGCCTCTTTATTAAACTTTGTTGTTAAAAATCCTAATAATATGCTGCTAGGACATTATTCTGCTCTGCTAACAAGTAGGCCCAGGCCTTACCGGTTGATTACAATTGAACTAGAACAAATATGAAAGAGAAAGCAAACGCGATCAAACAAGAGAAGAAAATAATTATTTTCGGCAGAAAAAACATCCAGTTGCCTGGGTGTAAATAAATCTCCACCGAGTAGGAACGTGTTGAAAAACAGCGGGGAGATAGAAGTTGAGGAGCGAAAGAAGGCGTCGATTATAGTGGGAGAATGGAAAGGGCTTGGGAATGACATAGAGGGAGACCTAAGATGAGAATGCTACGTTCCTGAATGGGGTAGGAGGGTTGTTGTTGGCTGCTTGGAATAACACAACTCAGATCCACTTCCCCACTTAGGTAAAACACTCAAAGGGATACCGAAAATGACGCGAGGCTCGATTGAGTTGGGCGATTCGCTTTAAAGGGGATATCTCATCTCGATCCTTCGATCCACTCGTAAACTGTTTGCGGCGAAAAAATAAACACGGCGGATTCAGTGGGAGTCAATTTCTTCGCCCGCCTCCGGCACTTGCACGCACTGCGGCAAAACGCCATTAAGCCGCGCGATCCGTCCGACAGCCGAGATTAAAAACCCTCACCGTCAACTTCGTGCATAGTATTGACAAATATCTTCTGGAATATAGAGCGACGGTGTAATTATAAACCGCTTTGTCCCCGAAAATATTTCCCTAATTTATCGCACGTGGTTTCGGCGTTTATTCCTCGCTTTTTCACCCAACCGCGTCGGACACTTGATTAAATTTTTCGAAGATTTGGATGTGGTCGTTGGGAAAGATGACACGTCTACAACGCGGGACAAGGACGGATGAGATTTTCATATCCCTTTTTCCTCGACCCGACGCGAATCCTCGCACTTTATCCCCTTTAAACGGAATTCAGGTCATTATTGGATTTTAAATTCTCCCTCCACCGCAGAGCAATCGGAAAAAGGAGTCGAGGAAAAAAATCGACTTAATTTATTTTTTGAGTACGTGACGATGTCGAGGAGGACGGATATTAAATTAATCATCATTCATTTTCGGATGAGCTACATACCGGTGTTATTTTCTTGCTAATTGTCATCCCCGTCCACATTCCATCGCCTGTACTAATTGATTTGATGACGGCGTGGGACGAATGCTTATTATAATGTAACACGTTTGACCGCAGTCATCAGTGGATCGCACTATAAACCAAACGGAAGCATTTCATCTCAGCAATGAATTATGCCCGGAGCAATTATTCTGAAAACGCAAAGTGGAGGATCCATTCAATTATTTTTCTTTGCTTTTACATAATTGACAAAAATTCCTAAAGGAGATATGTTCTTTGATGCTTCAGTGGAAAAGGAAGTTTCTTGGAAACGTGACTTATAAACTTGTATCTCTGCTAAAATCTAGAAGAAAGAATGAATTCGTTTATAAAACGCGATCCTCTACGAAATATCACAGGGCGGAAGATCTGTATTTGATGTTTGCATAGATAAAGGTCGTGCAATGACAATATAATGAATACAAAGAATGAATCGATTACAAAACCATTAACCTAAAATATATAATTTAATATATTTAACTCCGGGAAAGGAATTTTAACTTGTCACACGCATACATGCGTTACATTGTCGAACACCGGTTAAGCGAACAGGAACATGAAGGTCAACTTACGGAGAATATACGAGTTTACTATCTTGGGATGATACGTGAGATACGGAATTCTGGTTTTCCGGAAACTATCCCAGATTTAAACCGCCCCTTCCGGTATCCCGAAATACAATATCGGATTGCCAAAATGAGCCGGTTATTCTGGACGGCTCTACTTAAACTATATCCTGTTTCAATTTATCGATTGAATCATTATTTTATCACTGACCTGTGTTTTTAAACGTAATATTTGCGCTAATGTGACTAATTTTATCATATAAAGGAAGGATTTCAGCCTAAATATAATCAGGAAAAAGGATTTCTTTGTATTTTTATGTGCAACGGACGTGTTGTATAAGGCTGGTAAAGTGTGACCGCCTACTCCAAGCAAAATGCAGAAAAGGAAAATCGATAGCTACAAAGTAGTTAGATCAGTTTGTAACAGATAGTCATCGATCTTGGCGCGAGAATATTCATTCAATATCAATAGTCGTCTAACAATAAGAATACTAAAAATCGATTTTTTAGCATTAATAGAAGAAATTGAGTGTCTTAATACTTCTAACTGCGGGAATGACTGGAAACAACACTGTCACAGATATGTGCCGGATTTTATAATAACTCTCCCGGTTTTTCACCATAGGTCTCTGCACACCCTATGAGTTCATAGAGATTAAACATTAATGACAGAAACGGAGACAGCGGTAACCCTCTCCAGAGCGCTTGAGGAGGAGAGCCCTAACATATTGTAACGTATCCCGAAACGTTAACGGAAATGGTGCGTGAAGTGTGATGGAATCGGCCAATTTAAAGATGACCAGTATCAGACTCTCATAGGTTGTCCTGAAGACGCTATCTGGAATGCCAAGCACACTGTCTTCTCGTAAACCACTGCGGTGAAACCACAGAAAATGTAGAGAGCACATAACTTAACATTTCAGAATGTGCCACGATTGTTCACAATTTTCTACATCAAAAGTATTAAATCATGAGAAGTATATAGATAGATTATTTTAACTTGACCTATTCATGAGATAATTTAGATAAGCGCCGAAATCGCTGATAGCTACTGGGAGATTATCGCCAAGACGAAATTGAGGAACAATTGAATGTACTCTTGTTCATTTCAGTGCTTATTAACGGGAATGACATCTGATAGTGTATTTAGCACTTGAGTTTCCATGAATCTAATTCCTAATGCAAAGGTATCCGAAGTGCTCAAGTAATCCCCAATTTTATCGTATAAATCGTAGATTATATCATATAATAGCATTCAAGCTTGAGCAGTATATGAAGAAATTCATTGTTTTCATTTGAATTTGTAAATCGTATTGCAAAATAATCCGAAAGCGTTTAAGAGCGCTAAAATATGTCCTTAAAAGCTATAATTGAATACAATACCGCTATAAATTCCTTTCTTTTCTTTGCATTGTTACCGTAACAATTGTGCCAAAGTAATTTAGTATTGAAACAAATAAAATAGACATGATACGAGGACAAACTATATAGTTAATCCAGGTCGTTCTTTCCACATAGCATCAAAGAGGCTAATAGAGTAGAATAGATAAGGTGTTAGTGCACCCCCTGCCATACCTCACTGGCTGTTCGCGGGGTGTGAATGAAAGAAGAAGTGGAATATTAATATCTTTCTGATGTTCTGGCATTTACCGATGTTCTGTTGATTTAAAATTCTGCATCAAATATGTAATTGATGCATCTAGAAGCTGTAATTATTTATAAAATAATAGTAGTAAATGTGGGTTATTCTATAAGAATTACGCAAACGAATTGGTAAGCTATCCTTTACAAAGCACGTACATCGTGGAAGAAAGAAACGCATAGAGGATGGAAACATCAAATTCCGAGGGAAAAATCCTGTGACATATCTTCAACTATAACTATAAGATCTTTCCCGTAGAATTTTGAAAATTACAGTTTATTACAACAGTTTATTCCTATTCAAATGAATCATTCGATAGTAGATAAATATAAAACGGTTGGAAATGAATTTCTTCTTGAGTTTTATTGTCCTCAACGATACGAAAAGAAAAATTTTTAAAATAATCCGACTACACTCACAATCTACCTTCCTTTTTTGGATTAATAAATAATAAAGTGATGGATTACGTCATGCAGCTCTGCAGAGTAGAGATTTATAAAATGAACTATTTATCTTTTACTGAAATCTAAACTCACTCGAAACCTCATTCTAGTAATTCAGAATACGGCTTAACCAATTCTCATTCGCTATTTCTCAATTATTCCGTCGACCTCCGTTTTCATCAGCCGAGACTCCATTTCAGAATTTCTCATTTCACAAAGGGACTCCTTCTCGTGGTACTTTCAACTTTTCTCACTTCTTACTTCACGGGTTGATCTCGCTTTTATACGCACCACCTGAGCCCTTATTTCCTCTCATTTCTCCGCGCCTACGTTCTGGAGATGAGCTCCGAGATTCTTCCTATAAACCGCGCTTTCATTTCGCCACTTATTCTCTCTCCTACTCGGAACGAGATTTTGAGGTTTTTTTCGTGAAGGTTTTTCTAGAATGAGGTTTTCGCTAAAGTCGAAATAATTACAAATAATTACAATTGCTACTACAACAGCACCTCAGCATTTGCGGAGGGTACGGCTCTCACAAATAAGGCAATCACCCTGATGAGAGAATCGCAGATTTGCATTCGACATACCTCATAACATTGTCGTTTAAATTTGTTCAGCAGCTGAAAGACATCACTCCAATAAATCAAGAATTACAAGGATTAAGGAAAGGAGATCAACGAAGCACAGAAGAGTCGTAAGGCTATATCCGAAGGATTAACAGGTGTGAAAAATAGCGACATGACTGGGACTCGAACTCAGATTTGCTCGCTTTGCTGATAAAAACAACTACCAAAAAGAGTTTAAAAGAGGCGCGGCATGATGGTTCAGTGGTTAGAATAGCTGCCCAGAAAATGGGATATCTGGGTTCGAGTTCCAGTCATGTCGATGTTCTTCACACCTGTTAAATCAAGAATTGTTACATGTCCATTTACATTTTGCCTTCTAAGAAAACTTTATCATGAACTCCAAGGCATACAATTAAAGGCGGACCATAGAACGAAGAAGGCCAGAAAAATATTCAAGTGGCGAAATCCAATAATTGGTACAAGGAAAGAATATACGAATGATTTGTACATTTACCACAAATTTTATTTTCACAAAACAGTTACACGACCGGTTTCGAACGATTAATCGTCATCTTCTGGTGAACGATTAATCGTTCGAAACCGGTCGTGTAACTGTTTTGTGAAAATAAAATTTGTGGTAAAAGTACAAATCATTCGTATATTCTTTCCATTATGGATTACCACAACACCTCGCCTGATTCTGTGAAGTTTAATTTGTATAAGGTTTCATGAAATTCAGGATCACAGTTCATCAGACAACTTCCCTTTTTGTCAACATGCCATTTTTTTAAGCTTTCAGAGCACAATAAGAATTAAAAACCACAATAAGAAATCAAACAAGTTTGAATCGCAAACAGAAATGTTGTGCGAAAACAAGAAACTTATTACGAGGTTTAAGGGACATCTTGCGCATTAAAAATTCGGTAGGTGTCAGCAGTGCTGCGTTGTCAAACATATAGTGGAAGTAGTGTAGAATATTTTTGTGATTTAAAAATATCTTGTAGCACTAACTGCGGATTATGTTCTACAGAAAATGTACGTACTTAGAGAACATTAATTGCCTTATGAACTCGGATCCTGACTATGATTTTAATAAAACTTTATAAAAATCTTGGGTTTTGCTATACGATCGTTTCTTCTGACCTCTGTCCTCTGGTTGAACACGCCTGTCTTGGAGCCCCTGATGGTGCATTCTTAGAAGGCAAAACGTACGTTGGGAATGCAATTTTTTATGGATTTTTGTTTTTTATATTTGCAAATTTTTTAAAATATCAATTTCATAAAAAGAGGTTTTTTTCATTAACTTCTAATCCTTAAGTAATGAAAATTGAGAAAAGATGAGAAAATCGTATCCGTGCGAATTAATCATTGTTTCAGTTTTAGCTTTACCTTTTCGCCATAATTCATAAAATACGATTTCTCTCTGTCAAATAATTTTTTCCATTACTTCTATGAAACTATGATTTTAAGAACAATATGAAATAATGTTGGGGTGTTCACTTATGGACTTCTACGCTATCAGAAACGACTGTAACGAGATGATGAAGTTATTATCATTCGATTTATTTAAGTATAATTTGTGACGCATGCTTTTGCAGCGTCGTCATTGACTTTAATAATTATGGACGAAATAATCGCAACATACTCAGCAATTAAATTACATTAACGAAAGACTAGCAAGCGAGCGTTGGAGCATGTGTGTATTATTTCCTCTTGGAAGAAGATTTAAAAGGATTTTAATGAGAAATAACTCCATTTTATAAGCTATATATCCGTTTATTTTTCATAAAGGCTTGACTTAATCATGGCACTCATATACTTTTGAGAATTTTGTTCTTCATGAAGCCGGTAAAATTTCGAGAATCCTTGCTATAAACAATTGTTTATACGTATGGATACAATAATTAATGTTATAAATTTCACCCGCATACAGTCTAAAAAGATTCTCTATTCATTTCGGCATACATTCTCTGCATTGAAATTCTACCTGGAATTTGGAGTAAGCGTTTCAGAAGAAATTTGGAACATAAGCCCTATAATATTTCATAAAAATTTGTACCACACAAAAAGTGAACTGAAGTAGATGTTTCTGTTTGAATAATTAATCCTACCTGGATTTTATTTCATCGAAATATTTATATTATATTTATTTATTTATATTTTGCAGTCCAACTGTTAATTCTCTAAGGAATTCCTTTAGTTTTAATGAATCCCTTTAGTTTAGAATTAGTCATTTTGCCTGAGTTCTGGGGTGCTTTACATATAGCATACTGAACTTCCATTCTTCCATTCGGTTGCAGTAATTACGTATTTGAAAGCCAGAATCAATTTGGGCAAACAATGAGAGGTAACAAATAGTGAGCAGAGCCGTTTCCAAAAATTATCTCAAATTCCGTGTTTACGTTAAGTTTTACCTTTATTTCCTACACCGCATAAAATTTCAATTTCCAGCTGAAATTAGCACATCCCAATGGGATATTATGCTTCTGAAAAATGATTGTTTGCTGATGCATATTTGTGCGATACATTTGGCAAATATGAGTTTTCATGTTCCCTGCCTAACCATTCAAAAATGAATTAAACTTATATCAATCACGCCAATCCCAGAGTGTCACCCTTAGCATCGATTATTGACATTACTCCTACGTAACTTCCTGTTGAAGCGTACATCTTTCGCTTTGTCTACTCAATATTCCCTTTATTTCTGTAAACTTCGAGGATCTCCTTGCAGCTCCGTGCGCCACCCTTTAATTATGGATCAACGAATTCCGTAAACATAATTTTTTATGAATAATAGCTCCGATCCATAGCGTTCAGTAAATTAGCAGGTTAAGGCTTGGCCTAAATACACGAGAAAGTGTTAATAATGGCCTAATGGTGTGGTAGAATATAATATATCCTCCGCCACCGGCCGCGAAGGCGGTTTAAGTGGCACCGACCACTTAAAGTAGCACTCCAACCCAAAGGACCCGGGTTCGAATCCCGGCTTGTCGGATTTTTCCGATTAGGGAATGGTCATGTGGTGGCGAGTGGTTAGCGTACTAGCACGCTAGTGCTCCAACCCGGGGTTCGAATTCCGGGGCATTGAGATATAAATAAATATGGCCAGTACGATCGTACTACGATTCCACCTCCATTACGAGTATTGCCCAGAATGTCACACTTGATACTCACTTAAGGTCAAGTCGGTCTGTAATCTTGTATTTCGATGAAAAATCGTCAGATATTCGAAATATATCTGAGGGAACGTATAATCAGTAATATGTATATGTAGGCGAGCACTTAAGAAACTCGGATTTGTGAAGAGAATAGTCGGTAATAGCGAAGAAAAAGTCCGTGAGCGATGTGTTTGAGTTCGTTAGGCCTCATCTTGAGCATAGGTGTAGTGTATGGGATTTTGCCGACAAGTTTTGTATTCGAGAATTAGAAAAAGAACAGCGAAATACGATAGGTTTTGTAAAAAATTGTCACGATAAATCAGTGCGCGTTTCTCAGATGGTTCAGCACGCTGGACGGGAATCTCTAGAGAATAGAGGATACAAGCAACTTCTTAATTTACTAAATAAGTTCAGAGAAGGTACATTCTTAGAAGATCTACCCGATATTATACGTCCTTCCTGTTACTTAGACCGTTCTGATCCTGAGAGAAAAATCAGAGAAATGAGGGTAAGATAAGTCGTTTCAAAAATTCATTTTTCCACGAACGATACGCGAAAGTAATCGATTATGGAAGTGAAGTTACGGTGCATGCATCCTTGCCACATGTCGAAAGGCAGTTTGTAGAATAAGTATGTAGATGTACATGTAGAAGACGGGCTTCCGCGGGTGAGAGTCGAATCCGGGCCCTCTGGGTGGCAAGCAAATGTTTTAATCACCTGAAGAGACTACAGTTTCGATAAAAATTCCTTAAAGAACATAAATGTAAGTTTTTCTTTTCAAAACTCTTGCTGAAACCGTCTTTTTTGGAAACCGTCTTTGGAAACTCACATCAGGATTATATATTGCTAGAAACATTTCCGATTGCCCTCCATTTCTCCAATGTCTACAGCATTTCCAAAAAATCTTGTTTCATTTCTCCTCCAAGTCTCAGCAGGAGAGAAAATCAAACTTTCTAGTGATCCCTGAGAGCTTTCGAATGTCTCTCAAGAATAATGAGTCGTAGGAACATTCTTATCAGCCGTTCCTCTTCATTTCTCGCTTCTATTGTTACGTGAAAACGGCGAAAAAGGAAATTAGAGGCGCCCTTGTCGCGAAATGCTGAGAGAGATCCCATCCGTAGATATATAAATCCAAAATATCGGAACATTTTGAACTAAAATCTTCGTGCATTTGAGGAATATTTAGGTTTTTGCTCGGATTTGAATAGAGAGAAGAGAGACTGAGGCAAGGTAAGGACCTTTATGGAGGGACAGATGAAGTAAGTTTACAGAATCTTATACGAGGTCAGTAAAAGTAATCCACGAACCTTACATTGAATAAACAAAGGAATTTCACCAAGAAAAGGTTACCAGCGCACATGATAGAGATTTGCGTATGCCAAATTTTATAAGGGAAGGGGCAAATAAGTACCGCGATCCGCGAACTCGATTTCCCACCAACCGTGATTCGTATACCGGAACTACCTTTTGAATCTTAACCCATTTGTTAACCTATATGAATGCTGTTGAACTTCCTCTTTAATGTATTCGTGGATATAAATGGAAAATATTAATATAAAATAAATCTTGGAAGTAAGGGCCTGGGTTCGAGTCCTAATCACGTCAACACTATTGGTAGTAGTATTATTGTTAAAAGTGCTTCGACAGCTTAGGTCATTTCCCACCGAGAATCGAATCCGGGACCGCATTCACTGAAGTCGAACGCGTTGCCCACTTGGCTATAGGGAACCTCGTCAACAACTATTACTTTTATCCTTGACTTATCTGACGTACAATTAACTATTCAAAGTTATAATCTATTCCAATCTCTATCTCTCTATCAAATATATTCTATAGATTCTTCCATTTGATGACCTAACCCCCACTCTTCAACTCCTATTGGCTCTTATTGCATATATATTCCTTGTTTTACTTGCTTTACTTACCTGATGATGAACTAACACTGTTTGAAACTGGCCTTTCTAATAAATGTACTCCTGTGGAATTTTACATAGTGAATTTTATTTTCCCATTCTCTATCAAATATCTATTCCCTCACTCCCAGAATAGGTATAAATAAGAATTGGGAAACCATTCGACGTCTTCAGCGGAACTACTACGCTTAGCAAAGAACTACGTATCTCCTATCTTGTTAAACTATCCAAAACTATCTCTTTTCGATTCGAAATATGGTGATTAATGAAATATGTTCACCGATTTAAAACATAACTGTGTCTATAATGGAAGCAGAACGTCCACAATTACATCCATTTCAATAATTATTTCGAACACGAACAAACGGGCAAAATCCGATTATCCGGAACTCGAACACGGTACCGTGGTATTGGTACGCTAACCACTCCGCCATCGTGGCCGATGCTATGGTAAAATATGTTAATAATTAAATAATTAAGATAAATTACAAATCCTTCCTTAAACTTACCTAATTATAACGTAGGGTTGTTAACGCATAATCTTAGCTGCCGTTATTTTCGCTACCCTTCGTGGCCACAATGTCTAGCTTTTCCATTCTTTATTCCTCATCTCATCTGAAGGGGAAAAGGGTTGCATTCCGACGAGGGCATGTGCCCGGGATTTCCGAGAAACAAAGGCTCTCAGCCAATACCCTCCTTTCCCTTTGAAATCTGGTTTTTAATACACACTACAAGCGCCAAAACCGTCCGCTGCGTTTCTAGGTAGGAATTTTAAATTGAAATGAGAAAACAGGGCTTTTGTGAAAACTGCAGATATATTTTTCCAACACATGCCCAGCTTAAATGGGAATGGATGCGGCGTACGTTTGAGTCCTTTGTACCGTCATAAAGGTATACCAAAATTTCTGCTTCAATGGCTTAAACTTTAGGCGGAATGAAATTTTAAAATTTTTAGACATATTATTTTGTATTCGCAGAACCAAGAGTGAACGGAAATATGCGTAAATTTACGATATAAACTTGAGAAAATTGATCATATTTCAATACTGTTTCAGCAATATTCTTACTCAGCTTTAAATAAGCTGAAAATCTGTGATTGCGAATATAAGTTAGCCTGAATGAACACTTCATAAAAATGTCAGGGGGTAAAGCGTTTAGTCTTAGCTTTAAATAGTCATTTAATATTTTTCAAGAAATCTATAGGCATGCCTAACCTACGTTTACATCGATGCGATATAGGCCTCCTTTTGACGTGTGGAATGAGGCGTAAAGAACAATAGATCATCCTATTTATTTTGTTTATTAATACCGTGGATCGTTCGTGGAAGGCATTATATCGTATTGCCATCACTCTTTAGACAAAGAAATGAAGGAGAAAAAGTCTGCCGCAATTCTCCGTCTGCGGCCGGGAATCGAACCCGGGTCCCCCAGTTTCCGAGCGGGTGCTCTGACCTCTAAGCTACCACGACAGAACTATCTCTCCTTCAATTTCCGGGGAGCACCTTCCCGGAATGTGGGGGACTCGGGTTCGATTCCCGGCTACTGCAGACTTTTTCTCCTTCATTTTTTTGTCTAAATTCAAGCATGTATATCATGCGTTCCTCCATTGCTTATATCACCCTTTAGTTTAGGCCTATTGTCGGATCGGCCAAAGTAGCAGTAAGTCCTCATAATGCCCACTCATTACTGTGTTAATTCATGTTCTTTAGCTTTATTTAACAATCACAACCTACTTCCCATATATTTATTCTTCTTAGAGCTATCCAATCCCATCGGAGAGCACCTTCAGAACGTTTGCTTATCATGATAGCGATTTTTAATACAATCCACCTTTTGCTGCATCTTCATGATTTCACGGATGCTGGTTTCAACCACAGGATTCAATATACTTCCCTCATATTTATTCACTTTTCAGTAGTAGTAGTATCGGTAATAGTGCTTCGACAGCTAATGTCACTTTGCACATGGGCCCTCACCGGGAATCGAACTCGGAATTACTTACAACGATGTCAAATGTATTACCCACACACCTATCAGAGGCTCCTATTCACTTTTGATGGTCATAGTCGCGTGATATTCGGTAACTTATATATGCCTCACATATTTGTGATATAATATCACACTCGTTAAGTTACGGTGTTGATTCGTTTATGTTTAAATGTTTTAAGGAATTTATTCTGACTTACATCTTTCAATGTAAGATGTAGGGTCAAAACTTACATCTTATTTGAAAGTTGTGTATGTTAATCCAATATGAAACTTCTTAATACTAATAGTGTTAAGAATTAGTTCTGTAAAAAAGAACATAATATTTTATCGATACCGTGGACCAAAATTTCACTTAATAGGCAAAGAAAATACACACGCGCATGTTACTAGGGCAATTTCCTCGCTGGCGAAAAATTGAAAAATGTAAATAAAGATATGTATATTGAAAGGAAAAGAAGAAAAGTCCAAAAATTGAAAAATTGAGAAACGAAAGTTCAATAAAAAAGGAATAGAGTTGAGGTAACAGACATCTTTAGAATACCCCTATTCACCTATGTGGGATACGGAGCGTACCTATGACATTACAGATTATACATTGGAATCCATTCACTACTTACGTTGACTTTCATGATGTAGCGATGGTAAGATATATTGTCCCCTTTCACTTACATCTAAAAACGAGAACTACCTCCACCTTCAACAATGCGTGATCCAAAACGTAATCTACGCCGCATTTCACCAAAAAATATTCGCAAGTTTTCAGCGCCCTCATCCGCAATTTCCTCACCCTCGTTTCTTTTGAAATTTTCCTTTCTCCGAAACTCACCGGATTATTTACACAATCGGCTATCATTTCATTTCCCCAATTCGCTCCCTCTCCCGAGGGACTTCTTTCGAATATTCCGCGCTCTCGAAATCACCGTCCGATCGATCCATCGGCCCGCAACGTCAATTCGAGAATGCTTTATTTATACTTTCATCTTCGGTAACGTGAGCGAACCATGCAATCACTCAAGGTAGTTCCTTATTCATCAACTTTTGTTCCGATTCGGAAATCTTGGTAAGCCTTCCCCAATCACCCAACCGTGCGAACGGAACCGTTCCGCGGATACATGACTTTTTCTTTCCCTATCCCGAATCAAAGATGAATAAATGACAGCCTACCATCTGCACAAATCAGAGAATGGTTTTCGTCTTGGAAATTTCTGATTAATAATTGACAGCAGGCGTGATGAAAGGTCTATATTTATATCTAGCTCTCTTATCAATGTTTCAGAGATATTGAGGATGAGGCGAACATGATGAAATTGTACGTAAAAATTTTGTAAGCTCTTGAAATTGACGTATTTAGGTGTAATTTTGTAGAACTGAAAGTTAGTCTGACCGCGTTCTATTGGCTAGTCAGTCGAGAGTAAAATATGTGGCTTATTTCTTGCTTGTTTATTCGTTGCATGAATAATGTTGCGTGATATGGAATATGCGGGAGAATGGTCTGATCTTGGAGCTAAAGCGCGTGTAACAGAAACGGATCTTTTCGTTAAGGAAGACAATATGTTCGATAGCAGTGTATCAAAGACAATTGAAGCCCTGAACTGCAAAACTCTTAAAAAGGTGTATAGGTGTAAGCTGTTCCAGGAATTTTCAAGTACTGATTTACATTATAAAAAATATGTGACATCGTGTTTCTAGTACACAGCGTGCGCAATTTTTGAGGCTAGATGTAAAATAAATTACGTGATAGCAAGAACGGATAGCTAATATTGACAACTTTTCCAGATAGAATTAGGTATACAAACCAGGTAGCCAATTATTTATTTATTTAACACTTTTGGTGACACAGGGTAAGAGTGATTATGCGCAAGATGGTGCACACCCAGGGAAAACCCCAAGGAAGAACATTTCTCCAAGACAAGGCTTATGCCTTGGAGAAATGTTCTGCCGGGATAGCTCAACGGACAGAGCACCCGACCGGCAATTGGAAGACCCAGGTTCGATTCCCGGTCCCGTCAGACTTTCTTCAAGTCCATCCTTCCTTGGGACTTTTGGTGAGTTTAGGCCTATGGGCCTCTCTTACACCCAATCTCTGAATTTTATTTCCAACATGAAGGGGGTTTTCCTTTCCATCACTTTGTGTGGCCGGTGCTTCAATGAAGCCGTGACTGCGAACGATGCCGCCATGCGGACGAAATCGCAA
>KZ308398.1:951970-1015225 GCA_000376725.2 Ladona fulva
ATAAAAATTAACTAATTATTATTTATATGAAAGATTTAGGTAGTGTATAAAAAACTCTTCGGCTGAAGGCTTCCGAAGAAGAAACCCATGATTAATTTACCCCAAATTAATTTGTTCGGTATAACAATTTTCACACTCCAAGCCATAAGCCATATTGCGGCTCTCGAGGTACTACTGTACTCGTAAATGTAAACGTAAACCTCTCTATGACGACGAATATGGAGGGAAAACACTTGGTAAGATGTACAAAATACAAATATCCTCGATAACTCACAGTATCCACAACAATTCCACAATACCCACAAGGACCCATCATATTTTTTGGAGATTATGAAGAGTTTTCTCTTTATGGAAACGCCATTGTCATTTCTATCCAGAGCACAAGGGTATCGCGGATACGGTTCTGTTATGAAACAGAAGTTTCCTTATAGTAGCGGTCCGTATATTAAAAATTTCCTTCTCATTCTAAGGGAAGCTCAAGTTCCTCAGCAAGGAAAGACAAAACTAAATATAACCCTACATCTACATCTACATCAATACCCTACAAACCGCCTTTCGGCGTGTGGTATAAGTATAAATAAAAAAACTCCATTTTACAATCTTGTGGTTTAGTAAAAGTTTTGTTAAAATGGAGTTTTTTAACATTAATCATTACCACAAAGTCACTCCTGATTCTGTGTCGTTTAAGTATAAATAGACTAATTCTTAGCCAAACTGAGTCGTTGAGAATGATTGAGGAGCGGTATTAATGTTAGAAACATTCATATTATGCAACCTACTGCTACTACAGCTTAGAGCTAATGTTAGGGTCTGCTCCTTAAGAAGCATAAAAATGTGATAGCAGAACTGAGCAAAACCAAATCTATTACAAATTCAACAACGCACGAACCGACGCCAACTACCGGAGAAGTTGATAACTCATACTTGAGTGGTGAATGTATGTACAATACTTATAATCAATATAAAACATTGTATTTATCGTTACCAACGGAGGACTAGTCTTAGAAGGAATTCAGAAATCTCATCGCAAATATTTTAAATTAATGATGCAATTTTGTGGGAACTAAGTAACATGCCAGCACTTCAAAATGCTTCAGATGACATGATAGAAATATTTAGAAATAAGAATATTCACACTAAGGCCCAATTTTGGCAATAAATTGAGAGAAAGTGCCATCTTAGAGGATGTAGCCGATATTATTAGTCATGCCTGTAACAAAGACCGATTTCATACTGCGAGAAAAACCAGAGAACTGGAGTCATAGAACTAGTTGCTTCAAGAATTCATTTTCCGCGAGGGATATGCGACACTTACTAAATAGGGAAATAGAGTCATACATCTCCCCCTGCCACCCGACGCAGAGTACATACTCGTATGTGGAGATTTTATACTAATAAGAAAGGGTTAAACTCTAGGGTAGTGAAGAATTTACTAATAATTTTACAAAGTTTAATATTTTCTTACTTCTGCGAATTGATTGCGAATTTATCTCTCACACATACTAAATACAAGTAAAAGTTTGTAGCCGCATGACGCTAATTCTGTCACAGTCTCCGGAAAATAGAATACTCAATGCGTATTAATTCTGACGTTACTTTAAATCTCATTCCTCATGGTTAGCGACGGTATAATGTGGTATCATTGAATTGATTCATTAGATCCTAGGACCTACTTATGAAGACCGTTTAATGCTGTAATGAAATATGCCCAAAAGCATGCTTTAAAGTATTATTTCTCTATCCAGTTATAAGCAATAAAATCATGTATAAGAAGAATTTTTAATATCACATTTTTACGTCATAATATAATTAATTACGCAGACAAGGGAGCTATTTTTGATCACAAAGCATTAGATTTCCCTCTCGACTTGCTTGTCTGCGGTGGAGAGCTCTTTTGTGTCGGGAATACGGGTTCACAGACCGCTTAATAAACTCACGTTACGCTGGGTCTAGTTGTGTGAAATTCAGTCGCAAAATGCTCAAAACAACCTGCGCCGCTAAAACGCATTAGTAAATTGCAATTAGTAGAATTACAGCGCTCAAGTACGTCGTTTGTCATCATGTAATATCCTCTTTCGTGAATTAACTTCCATAATAATCCCGGCAGGCATCTTTCTGTATGTGGGCGCAGATGCTATTAAAGGTGCCTAATTGTTCTAGTGGTCTACTGTGTTATTCTTGGAAGGAAAGTGTTTTGAGAACAACTCTTCTAGGCAATCATTTTTCAAGATTTCAGTCGTTAACTGATCTGGTGATAAAATAGCAGTAGCATAAACTATTCCTTATCTTCCGAGCAATTCATCTCGCAAAACTTACCGCGTAACTTGAGCCTCTCTTCAACTAATCTCATTTCTACGGATTCTCAACCCACGCGTAGGTTGGAAATTTTTGAAAGAACACGTAAATATATATCGAGAATTCGAGAGGGTAAACCGATATGTATGTATTTATCTTCCCCTGGACCATTCCATCTACCGCTTCTATCGAGGGCATCTCTTACGCGGAATTCAAAATATCGACTAACAATGATATTAAACTAATACGGCTAGACAGAGAGTCTGCGCATATTAAATTCATGGATAAAAGGAGATTCGGGGCTAAACCTAGGAAAGTTTTGCATACTCTGTGAATAATGGTTGCTGCATAGGTAAAATATCGAAATAATTCACAAGGACTATTTTTGGCAAAATTAAGAGTGGAAAGTCCCATCTCCCATTTTACCATGCATATAAATTAATTTAGACCCAATAAAATAGTACTCAAATTAATAACATAGAGAATAAATAAGAACTGTGAGGAAAATAAAGAATATACAGGTTTTAGCAAATGAAATTTACATGCATGCAGCTTACGTATTACATAACCTAATAAACTGAAATTTGCTAAAAAGAAGGGGAGCAATAAGCAATTTGGACGGTAACCAGCAGGGATTAGAAGTAGAATGTAGTTAAAATATTGATGGATCAGATAATATCGGAGTCAATACAGTTTTCTTCCAGTAAGAGTTGTTCGAGTAACGTTTCTTGAAAGCCGGTAAGGAGGGAGAATGTTAAATTATAGGAAGGAGTGAACTCCCGAGTCTGCAGGTGGAGGCGTGAAAAGAGTTATTATATATTTAGGTTTTGTAGATTGGTATTAGCGTTAGATTTTTCCCGTGCTCATGCTAAAGAATGGTTTGAATAGATATAGAGGTTTATTATTATAATTTATGGAGAAGAAAAGCGAGAGAAGATGAAGGTTTATTCGGCTTTTTAGCTTAAGCATGGGCAGTTGTATGTAATGAGTCGAAATATGGCCAAAATGTTCAAGATCACAAATAAATCTACCGCAAGTATTTTGAACTTTTTAAAGTTTTGTTCTTTGTTTTGAATAATTATAAATCAGTTCTGCTGATGCATCGTAAATTCATGGTAGTGTGGAAGCGATAACATAAATATTCTTAAGCGTCTACAATTTTAGTGGTTAAACTGATTCCTGCAACATTTTATTGATATCATTAGAGTTCGACTATAATTGATTTTTTTTAAGACAGCATATACGCAATGGGTTTACTAATCCTAAATTGATATTATACAGAGCGTTTAGCGCTTACAAACGAAAACTGGCACAGTTAATTACAAACATAATTACTTCAAAGATCGGTTTCTGTTGAAGCGGCCGTCATCGGGTAAGCGTAACAACTCGCCTGTCGTGAGTCATTTGGTCGAGACCGGTCACTGAAACGACATTTTGTGGAACCATCGAAGTCTTTCATCTTTAATATCGGTGTGATGTCTATCCACTACATTCAACGAAATCGTATTGAAGAGTAAGTTTTCACAAATATGCAATATTTTATTAAATGCAATCATATATTTTCCCCGGTGTAATGGCGTTCCATTAACTTAAGCAAAATCGTATTAATAGTTAATTCGATAAAGGTTACCCAGGCTGAAGAATGAGAGATGGAAGGAAAAGGTTGAAAGGTAACTTTGGGGAATAGCTAGGGATATTCCAAAAGAGAAACAGATTTGAAAAGGTCTGACACGACTGGGACCCGAACCTGGATCATCCAATTTCTGGTGACTGTAGCCAATTGAGCTAACGTGCCGGACCAATGCGAACAAAATCTCCCAAATGACATGTCTAGTTGTTCGGGCACTATAGCTGCATTGACTAGAGCAAAATTGTATCAATGATTAAGTTTTCATAAATAGATCAAAGGCGTACCAGTCAAGAAGTGTGGTCTTGGGGGTTCAAACACCCCCGATAAGGACAGATCCAACAATAAAAGCATACTAGAGGAGGCCTGTCGCAATTATGCCATAACAACAACGCTAGATATTCGCAGGGCATACATATTAAAGTAAATAAGTTTCTATTTTCATTAGATTTTAGGCGGAAGAAATTCTCTTCCTGGATTTTAGTCAACAGTCAATGGCTCTAAACCCATATAGACAAATTCTGGCTACGCAACTGAAAAGGACAATTTTTAGTTTCATATACATCATCCTACATTTTACGAGTACGTCGCATTCTATTGCGAAAATAAACTTTGACTATGGGAAATAAGCGATAGAAGGGAATTATAATATTTTACTCATGAAGTCCTGAGAAAAGTGATCACAATGCTCCTAGACGTCTCATTCCCTCTGCAAAGATTTTGGTTGGTATTGAGAAGGGAATGACGGTCTAAACATCCCTATGGCAGATCCCTTTATAGGCACTCCTTCACAAACTCTTTGTGTACCACTTCCCTAGACCTCATACCTTAATAATGTAAAATATTTTAACATAGATACTCTTCGTTATTTTTACGTCTCTAAGACACTTAACGTTACCAAAAATGGCGATAAGGATATAAATGCATGCAGTTAACAAAATTACATAATCTATCGACATTATTCCAATATACTAGGGTCTTCACCGCGAAACCATGGAGTAGCGCGCGTGGTTGGCACAGCTGCCTTCCATAACAACGCATCCCAAACCCACCCCAGTTGCGTTCTACGGCACTCATACTACAGAAGAGAAAGTAGTCAGACGTGAGGAGGAGCACGAAAATTAAATCGCCATTGAGAGATAAAAGGACGGGCAGAAGCTTTGGTACGGTTAATTTTCAAATCCAATTAATTCAGGGGTCCCACACGGTTTCTCGCAAGAGTCCCGCCTCCCTCATCTCGGGAAATACTCCCATCACTTTTCCTCTTACGCTTTCCCTTCTCCGCTCTCTCTTACGCACTGAAAAAGTCTTTCAGCGTCTAATTCCATTCTCTTCTCACTGTTTCCGGGAAATCTGTTCGTCCAAAGGACACGAATTCATCATTATGATCTCCGACGGTCTCTGCTTCGTGTTTTCAAAAGCTTTAGAAATAATTACCTTCAGAACTCAGAATACTGTCTTTTTTTCTAGTTTGGCTGGACTGAAGTATATTTCTCGCGCCACGGGCGGCCATCGATGTCAAGAATGAATTTCCTGCGCCAAAAATATTCTGAGTAAACATCCCTGGAAAACATTTTTCTTTCGCATTAAACGTTTAGTAAACATCTCAATTTCACGAGTGATATTGTGAAAATCCATCGCGGGGAAAAAAACTAAAACGGTAACTTTTCCGGGTATTAAAAATTTCTTTCCTAAAAACTCTGAGACCTGTTTCTGTGAACGATCGCCACATCGCCACTCCGCTACGGCGGAGTGATTATCATGTCCCAACGTCAAGGTCCAACGTTCAAGCTACTGTTAATCGGATTTTTCTGGCTCGGTAATGGTTGTGTCTTTGTAAATAATATTCATTATTAAAATGGATTTAACTGAGATTATCTTCCCGTTTCCATAACATAAATTATAGTTATTAAAATCAACATTATTACTATAAACATCAGGTGACAATCACCAAGAAATAAACAGCCAAAACTTGCTCCATTCTGCACTATTTACTTGGGTTAATTCCTTCAAATAATTGTAGCTTACATATACGCATTACTTCATATATATGCCTACAAGGATATTGCGTAGAAATGCTACAACTAATTAGATACTAGCTTTGACAAATGATTGACACTTTGGGCGTCAAAGAGAGGAGAATTATCAAAGACCTTAGAAATGAAATTGGCTATATAACGTGGAATGTCTCTGGTAAAACATGTCAAAAGGCCGTCTTGGTTTCTTTAATAAAAAAATAAATCATATAAGTGCCTTAAAGGCGAAGTTTAAGGACCGTTTTAAGGAAATTCTTTTCATAATTAATGAAAGATTTTCTCTCTTTACTTTAAGAGGAAATTATAATGAGACATGCAGCTTAAAGTCTTACCTTAAGGTAGATACAGATGAGGCATCAAACACAGTAATTTTAATCTTTAATCACCTATATCTATCACAATATTTATTTTCATACATAATTTATGTTTCCTTCAAATGTAATTTTTCATCTTGAACAAAATAAAAGGGGTTTGGTGCAGAATAATGCAGAAGCTTATAATTTGGTGGTAGTGTATCTGAGAATACAGTTTGTCTTAAAATTCACTATATAATTTAACGATTCTGTTTTTCTTTTAATCTTACAATGGCGTAAATTGTGTATAGGAAATCACTGTTTCAGGCAAGCAAAGTTTGACGAGCAATTGTTAATCATTGGTTGTCTAGCCATTCTACGAGACCTGTCAAAATTAACTTTGTTAAGTCTACCCTGTCAAAATTAAGTTAATTAAAGTTACACAGACTGAAGAATAAGAGATGCTAGCAAAATGTTGAAAGGTAACTTTGCACAACAGCTTAGTGCATTAAGATATTCCCAAAGACAAACAGATTTGAAAAGTCTGACACGACTGAGACACGATCCTGGATCATCCAATTTCTGGTGACTGTAGCCAATTGAACAATTGCCAGCAAACTCTCCCAAATGACATGTCTAGTTGTTTTGGCACTATAACTGCATTGGCTAGAGCAGTCACCCAGGAATTGAAAGATCCCGGTTCGAGTCTCAGCGTTGTCAGACTTTATTCGTGTCCACCTTTCGTTGGGTATGCAATGCAGTGTAACTTCTCGACATCTCATTACAAATGTAGTTCAAAAATATCTCCGAAAGTGTGTTCCAGAAGAGCTTTTTGCTTCGTAAAATACTGATGGTCGACATGAAAAAAGCTATTTTTTTGTATATGAACTGATATAAATACTATTTCCATTCCTAAATGAGTTTTCCATAGTACTCGTCATCTCCAAAAAATAGATAGTGTTTTCTGAGAGCCCCTTTAGTCTGAGTTACCGTTTAATTTAGGTGATCGAGCTCCCACATACCCAAGTGGTCACAACGTGTTCGATTTTAGTGAAAGCGGTCCGGGTTAGATTCCCGGTTTGGGCCTACGTGCGAAATGACCTTAGCTGTCGAAGCACTTTTATCAACACTACTTCTACTACCACTACTACTAATTTAGTTGGTAACACGTCCTCCTTTGGTAGAAGCAGTTCCGGCTTGGATATCGGTAGGAAACGGATGTTCCCGGAGAGATATGACAACGGGAAGGGCATCTGGTGGTAAAAGTTAATGCCCCAAACCAGCCACATTCTTCACTGATCACAGTCGTTTTCAATTAGTGAACCCCGTAGGATAGGATCTAAGAAACGGCTCATACGGCTATAAAGGTTCTTTCTATGTGTTGAGTATAGCATTATCTTCCACGTCCATATGGAATCCCTCATGAACCGAATGGTCCATTCATTTAATATTTCTTGTAATTCCATTCCCCTTGCATCCCACGGCAGATTCCCCCTTCTTCCTCGCCACACTGCTCCGCTTCCCTCTTCACATCGGTATCCGGGCTTTAATTACGTACTTGTAAAAGATGGAGCTCCGGGTCCATTTTATTATCGAGGCCAGTGTTACGAATGGTATTTTTAATTCGCATTTCTCTCTCCCTCCATCCGCTTCTTGGTGCGCTACATCCACTCGTCCTCCTCCACCTCTATTTTTAATGAATCGCCGTGTTCTCTAACAGCGACCTTTCATCTGCATGACCCAAAAAACCATATTTTGCTCGGAGGCATTTTTCGTCCCACCGTTCGCACCCTCATTAGCTCGCGTCTTCATTTATCCCGCTCTTCTTCCTCGAATCTCACTCGAGAAAAACTCGAAAAATCCCTTGGAGGAGTCGAGAAAAATCGGCCGATATTGCCGTTGAAATCTGTGAAAGTGGAGAGGGCCTTCGAGGTGCAGCGATTAACCGCGATAGCAGTCACATTGTTTCTGCGAGGACGTTCTTAAGCCGATTGTCTACATCGTTGGCGAAATTTTAGCGAAATCAATCCTCGCGCCTAAGAGTTCTTTTCTTATCTCATACCTTTTCAGACTTTCGAGAAGAAGAATATTGAAACTGACGGGGCTATTTCTATGAAAAGGATGGGTGGATATCGAATGGAGGTACTCCTTGAACGTATTTGTAAGGATCGACCTTGATTCTAATCTCCTTCAATCTGAATACAAGGTTACTTTTCGGTGGAAATATTTGCAAGAATCGTGCTTGTCCACGTCAGTAGTCACCAAGATAAATCGACCCATAGCTTGGAAAGTTGAAATTCAATTAAGTCAGTTTCAATTGAAAATTTTCCCTACCAATGATATATTTATTCAACAATAAATTAGATAGGTACTCAGCCGCTTCTAGAACAAATTGCTACAATAACAAACGGTGAATATTCCTTTCAAATAAAATGTCTCTATTCGATTACTATTCCATCTTTTTTTCAGTGACATATTCCCTTTATACCTATACAACATGGGGGACGCATTATGTCAGCTACATCATGTGTGAACGCACTTTCTCAAAATTTATTAAGTAGAATTATCCTTTGTTTGTCTTCTAAAGATTTCCATTCTGCGTCCTGAAGCATTTGCGTAACACTCACTGACTTTTCGTAACAATTCTTTACAAAACTGGTATAATAATATTATATAATTTATTTTGTGGACTCCACAAAGTGAGTTTTTCTTTCTCTGTGATTGTGAAGGAGTTCCACCGAGTCACACCTCAAACCGTCATGTTCACACAAGATATGCTAACTTCAGTGTGGCAGGAATTTGACTATCGTGTTGATCTATGCCATGCGGCCGGAGAGGGACACATTGAGCATTATTAACAATCTTAAAAAGTAACTTGAATCTATCTTAAGTGTATTTCATTTTGAAATATGTTTGTACATTATTATTTTATTAAAATACAGCGTCTTAAAAGCGGACCTTGAAAACACCCTGTATTTCTTAATACAATGGTATTTATTCCGATGCGACCTAATTGGGAAAACTACTGAATAAAATAGCAGACAGTTATTTATATTTTGATTATACTTTTCGTTTACTCTTTTGATATATTTAATATAAATATATTGTGCCTTTTTGTCTGAATTTTTAGCTGTGGTAAAGAAAATAGTTTTGCAACTCCCACACTCCACTACTGTTTGCCATATCCTCCTACTCCACGTGCATTGAAAATATGCCAGACTCATCTCTAGTGGCCAACGATGCTAATACGGTAGCAAAATCGGCGATCAATACACAATACGGAAAAATTACGAAGTTTCCTCATTCCTCTTTTCTGCTGAATAGGAAACAGCAACGAGGTTATGGAGGGAAATTGAGTGAAGAGCGAGTCAAGAAGAGAAGAGAACGGCAATAGAGTAGGAATGGGGAGTTGATGGAAATAGGCAACTATTAGCGATGTTTGATTCCCTCAAATTAAATTCGCGCCGTAAACACTCCCGGTGGACGCAGATGCCATAAAAAACACGAACGACACTTTCAACAAAACAGAGAAGAGGCGGAAATTAATCCGCCGTTTAGGACTGCCAACTTTACTTTCCCGAATCAGACCACCTCCGGAAGAATATAATCCCCGCAAATTAAGGCGGCGCGAAAGAGAGGGGTGTATAATGAAAGTAAACTTTCTATTCGGAGAATTTGGAATCGTTTGCGCATGCATCAAAGTAAGGGATTTGGCTAAATGATGTTTCGTGATCTGGTTTAAAAAGAGGGATAAATTTGAGGAAGTAAAGAAAAGGATTGGAGAAAAAGTTTTGCTTCTCACAATTAGGTGGACATTAGGCGGGAATATGACACATCAATCATGCTATTCCAATTCGGGTTAAGAAAGTTGATTGCCGCTTTTTATAATCCCTTCAAAGAAAGAAGAGAAAGTTGGAACAGGGTTTTAATGAATTAGAGGTTTAATAACTCTCAGAGCTGTGTGTCGGCAGATGGAACTCGCGGTTAGAGGCAAACGGGAATTTCCGGATGGCCGACTTCTAGGAATGCGCATTTCGGAGACAATGTCTCCGTTCTCAAGGGCTCCACATTAGGAGAAGGAAAGATTTTTCCTCATTTTTTTCCATTGTGGAACCCTTAAGAATGGATACAATGTATCGGAAATACGCATTGGTTAATTCCTAAATACAGTAGGAGAAAAAAAGATTTTTCTCTCTTTTTTCATTCGTGGAACAATTAAGAATGGAGACAATGTGTCGGAAATACGCATAGGGTAATTCCTAAATACAGTAAAAGAAAAAAGATTTTTTTCTCAGTTTACCCATTGTGGAACCCTTGAGTATGAATAAAATGCTTTCAAAATGGGCATAGGGTAATTCCTAAAAATTAGTAACCCGGAAATTCCCGTTTTCCTGAAAACGTGAGTTCCATCAGGCAAGATACGGCTTAGGGAGTGTTTTTAAGCCTCCAATTCATTAATAGCTGAGTTCCAGTTTTATTTCTTCGATAAAAGGGATTATCAGAAGAGGCAATGAACATTCTTACCCCGAAATGGAATAGCATGGTTGATGTGTCATAATAATTATTTTGCCATTCATCCTACTTGTCGTTTAGCGCTATTTTTATCTTTCTCTCAAGCAATAGATAATTGTTGCATTTGTATTTCATAATTGATGCTGTACTATGTACATTGTTGTTTTCTTTAGTTTATTATTCCAATATTTAATCTTTATTCAATATTTTTTTTATTCCTTTTGATATTCTCTTTAATTTCATATGAATGCCTACTTCTTATAATTTCAAATCCCACACCTGTTTTTTTCTGAATGTTTGTAAGAGTTATGCATTTCTTTTTGTCTGCTTTTTTCAGCTTTATTGCTGATACTTTTCTTTTACCTATTTTCCCCTCTTCTTTTAAATTTTAGTCGCCACTGTCAGTAGGTTTCTCAGGTTTTTCATGCCCCCCTTCACGTGGGTGTTTTCCTGCAGAGTTTTATTTTTTTCCCTAAATGCAGACTTAGGTTTTTTTAAAACCCACATAATACGTCCTTCTTTTATTGCCTTCTTTTTTTTAGTTCAACTCCCAGTACCTCTTTATTTCTACAAGTAATGGCTAAGGGTTAGATGTAAGAAGAGACTAATTAATCTCAATCTCGCCCATGAATAAAGAGGAGTTATTATTAATATTAATATATCTTTTCGTAAATATGCTTTAATCAATTTTAATCTCAACCTTTCTAAACTTCTCTTCGAATAAAAATGCTTTGCATGGATTGACTATACACCATAATTTTATCCATTTTAATTATGTATAAGTTATTCTTCGGGACTTACTTAAGAATTCTCTTTACGTAATCACCATATTCGTAGTTTAATTCAGTCGTATGCTGAGTAGAAAGTATATAGATGCAAATAATTACGTGGATTAAAACTTGAGTGAGCTATAAGATCAAAATAGTTGTACCGCTGAATTGGAAAGAAGGCAACGCATGACGCATAGAAATCTGCGCATTCGCTTAATAAGACAAACGTAAATTGAACTATCCGAAGGGGATGGCCTTTTCCCGAAAAAGTGCCTAGAATTAAAGTTCTGCGAATTAGGAAGCCGCAGGTAAAAGTTGTTGTCGTAGAATTAATGGGATTTTGTCCAGGTACGATGTAAAATGAGACGGCGAGATTAAAAACGCGATGGGATGGGAAAACTGGGAGGCAGAAGCTAATTGGAAGGATCAAATTTGCCTTTTGAGCAGCGAGTGAAAAATTCGCCCACCCGTGACTTTTTAGTACTTTCTTGACTGGTGTAACACACGTAAAAGCTGAAAAGTATTTTCTGCTGAACTCTTTAGAAACCGCAAAGAAGCAGCTGTCTGAAAGCATGAAATCTACATGCTGTAAAACGTAATTGCTGCTGTCCTAAAATCCTCGGAAAGAATGTTCCTTTCTCAGTCACTAAATTCTGTAAAAATGATTATCTTCATCCTTGAAAGTTCAAAGGAAAGGGTCACCAGGTAAACTCAACTCTCATCCAGTATCTTAAATTTAGAGTTTCTAGGGATTCGTTTCATGTTTTCAAATCGAATTCCGATTATAGTCCGATTATTCTATTTAACTATTAGCACAAGGGAAGAAGTTTTCCCATAAATTGAGTTTGAAGAATGAATCGAGTGTGACAGATTCAGTTTTCGTCTTTCCTTGGGCTTATTTATCCGAAACAATTCACGTATTAACTACAACGATCGTGAACTTTCATGCACGCATATATATAGATGCGAAGCCAAGGGGGTGGTTTTGGGGATTCCAAGTTCAGTAAAGTCGACATTTTTTACTTCCAGTTAACTTATGGCAGAGGTGGCGAAATACGGATCTCGAGAACAGTGTTTCGATAGATAATTATTTTGGCACACGGAACTCTGACTGCACTGCCCTAGTAATTCATTTTTCCCATGAAGTATGAAGCGCTAGAATAAATAAATTATTAGTTAGTGGTGACAATTGAGGTTATCTAAGTCAATTACTAACGATTTATCCCATCGTTGAGAAATTAAAATAAATTATATTACCATCTTTCTCTACGGTTTAACATAGAGCCAAGGAGGTGGTTGAGGGGGTTGGGTTGGGTTGGGTTGGGTTGTCCATGTCCATGACGACAGAGCCAACAATAAACGAAAGCTTACGAGAGGATGGCCTTTCGAAATTACGCCATACAAACACTGCTGGAGATTCGCAGGGTATACATGTTAAAATAAATCAGTTTAAATTCACATTACCTAAATTAGAATATCACCGGAACAATTGTATTGAAGTTTAGAGAGATTATATTGAACAATAAAATGTACTTCAAACCATAAAATCGCGTTTTTCTTGTCGAACGAGAAAAATTATCGAACAACCTGTTATTGTCAGTTTAGGCGTCACAATATGATGATCGAAAGTTTTTTTTATGAATATCAAGAGAACAATCTCCGCAACACGAAAGTCACAGAAGGGTTTCATAAGAGTGGAGCGAAAATTGATTAGAAGGTAATGGCATCAGTGTACGTGACACCTCTAAGAGAGTAGCCGGAAATTTCCATTTTACTTAGTTTAACACGTTCACGGTGGGTGAGGTACGCAGATGTCACGAAGTGTTCTAATTACGGAGCGGATGACATGCGCGTACACTCCGGTTCTCCCTCTACCTCATTGTACTGCTGGAACTTACCGAATCTCTAATGGAGTTCTTAGACCAACACTGAAGGCTTGAGGAAGGGATCGTATACCTTACGGCACCCTTCTCCCATGGGTCCAAAGGGGAACAAATTTCTACCCTCAACATTCGCTCAATAATTTAACTTTTCCATAAAAATTTGTACACGTATATTTTAAGCCCCTAAACACCATCTTGTGGACCATATTTGGAATGGGGATGATGATGATGATAAATTAATTTATCCAAAGACATACATAAGACACATCAAAGACAAAATTTTACCATTTTAACCAATAAAATGTTATGTTTTTGACGTGTCCTATATATGCTTATGTATGTATTACAAATTTAGGATATATTTGGATAGCGTCACGATGTCCTTTAAATGAAAAGACTAGAGGTTTGTTGTATTTAAGAAGGTTTTATTGTGTTCCAAGCTTAGAAATTGCTTGATTTATTCTTATTTTGCTCATTTTGTTTATCTGATAACGTTTGGGATATAGATGTATGATGTAGGTTCGGCGATAAAAAGAGGACAAGTTTGAATTGATTGTCTTTTGATAGTCAAATGGTTGTTGTTTTTAAACAGGAGCCCTTCTGTTAGAATTTCTTGTTGTTATATTTAATGTATTTGCTGTGTTTCCATGAACTACTGTCACTTACCATAGTGCGGTTGACTTCGGACTAAGAAAGGGGGGAATGAGGTAAATATCAGGCAGATAAAAATTGTTCCCCCTTACTTTCGTATAATTTCATATACTTTCATACACTTTCGTATACTTTCACAAATTTCATGTGAATTGTCATTTATAGTTATTTATTTCTTGAATCGGACCCGTCGCCACCAGATAATTTGTGTAGAGTATCATTTTCTAATTATTTATTGAGAACTATTAATTAGTTCTCTATATACAAATTCCATGACCATTACTCCGTACGCGGGACTAGTACTTTTAAGGATAACTAATTCTTTAATTCAATTGCTATATGTGCAGTGTTGAATGTGCTATATACCTGGCTGTATAATCAACATTTACGACTCCAATGTGAATAAACGACGACGTAATCCTAGCGAATAAAGGCAGCATAAAGAGCATAAAAAGAATTTTCCTCCAAGCTCCAACAGATACATGTATAAAAATTACGTTTCATGTCACAGCTAAAATACATATTACACTTGCATGGATTCAGAGCGCAAATTGCATACTCAAATGAATTCCATCTCTTTGTAGCGACCTATTTTCCCCTTGTTATCATTCCTCTCCAAATAGTAGACCCTTATCTTAGTGGACTCTGCCGCTATACTACTGATTACGCTGCAACTCAGTATCTTTTCCAACTTCGTGACCTGCAAACAAACGGAGCAGAATGAGGCTGAAGGGGACTCTAGAATAGCATAGGATAATGATCCAAACACTTCCTCACGATCTTTCTCTTTCTCTTCAAATAATTAACTAATCCACAGATTCGGAGGCAACGAGCCAGTTTAGTTTCAATGGAATTGAGGTGATTATTTAATCTATAAAAAAATTATTCCCGGCAATAATATTTATATGAAGAACTTTGATTTTCTGCATAAACATTTATTGACATTTCAAGTGAAAATGTACTATTTTCGTATGTATTGTAATATTGTACATCTAGGAGATATTTTTCTAGTAATAATGTATTTTTGTTACTTGGAAACGTATGTACTGTAATGTATATTGTATAGCTAGATGATAAANGATGTGAGTGGACAGTTACTTTCAAGAGTCATAAGGACACCAAATAGAACACAGTCAAGGGTAAAGATGGAAAAATGATTTTGGAACAAATAATTAAAACCAAGGAACATTTGTGTATCTCGAGACAATTACATTCTATCTTAAAAAGGTGATCAGAACAAAGACATTTAATTCTCTAATTAAGAAATACATGAATAATTAGAAAATTGATGACTAAGGGTTACATGTAAAAAGAGACTAATTAGTCTCAGTCTCGCCCATGAATAAATATGTGTTATTATTCTTATTATTATTATAAATTTAGGATAATGATTGGACTTTTTGTAAACAGAACTTCTTCATAGGCAAATGCCAAATATTTAAACTTAAAAAAAAGTGGAATCTTAATAATTGAAATTGATAATTTGATTTCTATTTCGAAACAAAATATCAACACCTAAATTCGATATATTTAGAATGTATAATTCCGTCCTATCCATTTTTACACTTCAATGTCTAATTAAACATTTTCTGCATCATCAATCCGACGTTCATTTCGATGGAAAATATGGCGCATTTGAAATTCGAACGCAACTCAACTGGAAAATTTCTTGACCCCGGCAGTGCAATTTGCGTAAAAGTTTATTTCAATATTTAATGAAATTAAAGTAACAACGCAGCCATTTAAAGGTCAGTCATTATTAATCAAAACCATCCAATTAGTGGAAAATGTAATAAGGAATTAAATATATAAAAATTATTTAGACACATTTCACGTGCAACTACGATTATTACTATTTAATTACTAGAGCAGTTTTAATTGAATTACATGTACACATTCATTAAATATCAAATTACTAATAGCAAAACATTCGTAAACAAAAAATCAGTGTCAATTATTATGAAAAAATTCCTATTTAACGCTCTAATTAAGAAAAATTCTGTATTATTCAAAATGACATAGAGCTAAGTAGCTCAAGTTCCAGGGAATAAAAAAATCTGCTACAATCCAGATGGTATTAAGAATTCACCTTAGTTACGTATGCTGAATTATTGACTACTAATAGTGTGCTAACAACTAACGTATTAACGTACGTATTTTTTATACCTCTGATTTATTTATGAGAGCATTAATATTGCTAAACTTTAGACCTTTAAAAATTAACCTCCAAAAATTTCATATCTCTTATTCCACCCTGGATAAGATAATGAAATTATTCAATGTGTGCGTTACTCATGATAAAAGTTTACTTTCACGATGAACCATACAGTTAGGTTTCACAAAGTACATACTTTGACTGTGTTGAATATTGACAGACTTTGGACAATGGAGAACGCAGTTCTCTCAATGGAGTATAGCGCGTATTATTCTTTTCCAAAGACAAAATTTGATTTTGTAAAATCTAGGATAAATTATCGATAAGTAGTGGAAATGGTGTAAAGTAGGGAACTTTTGGGTACATGAAATTACCAAATTACCCACAGGTAGAAGATTAATGTATAACAGTTCATGGTACACATATTTTCTACAATTGCAATATTTCCGCTTCCGACTTCGGAACTAAAAACTTCAGTACCCCCTAAAGTCTGTTTCATTTTATTTCCTAAGCTTTTCGGATTATCAGTCCCGGGAAACAAGAATAAATCATTCATATTTTATTTCAAATTATTTATTCAATGACAATATTTTCGTATTGTAATTTAAAGAAAGTTCGGTATGCTTAAAATGTCGGATATACAATCAAATTTCAAATAAGTACTACTTTAGGTGAACATATATTGTTCTAAATCCCTTTGCACACCGCAGTTTGCACTATAGCGGCCAGCATGCGGCCCGCGGACTGTAAGTTATGAAGGCCTAGTTGTTAGTAAAATTAGATTAATTGAGATTTTTATGTACAAATACACACTTGCATTCGGCAGTTCTTAGCCATTAATACCGCCTAATCCTTCATCTTATTCAACCTGTTTTCGACATCCTATTTTCTTCAAACTCATTCCTATTCTGCTCACCCTCGACCGTTTCAGAAGCCTCTCTTACGCGTCTCTTTCCAGAAAGGAGAACCTAGAATGTGGTTTTCCGTAGCCACACCCCAAAGATTACTCCGCCTCTTCTTTCTTTCCGCGAAACACTCCGATTTGTAAGATATATGCGGAGTTAATACGTTCGCATTCGTGGGCTTTCCTTTGACGGAGTGTTACATGGTCTCGGTTTTACAGACCTAAAGTGGGGGTATTTTAGTCTGATTGCTTTCGGCTGTCACGTCGAAGCGGCGTAGTGCAAGCGATGGGATAACATTGAGAGAGCGGGTCTGTGCAACATCATACCCGTTAAGGGACGAGTTAAATGACGCATCTCGCTCTGATAAATCCAACCCATTCGTGAGATACCATATTTTATAGTAAATTGAGCGTGTATCGGTGAGTAAATGGTTATGCACTAATCTTTATTTCCAGTATCGCATCCGAGATGGGTTCAGGCTTATCGTTTCCTTCTGAATCGTCCCTCTGTCGTTTCTCTGAAATATCTGTTGGGGTGGCCATTTTCTCGCATGTTTCGTAGTGGTCCGAGTCCGAATTCCCACAAAGTATACTGATGCTAATTGCAATTTTAAGCTGAGATAACTGGCTTAATACCTAAGGATGAACTGATAATTGGTTGCGGACGTGAAGAATCGATGCATTTTGAATGATAATAATAATAATAGACATAACTTCTTTGGTGAAAACAGGAAATGAACATAATTATATCCATTTTAATAATAACTATTATTGACGAACTCACACTTTCTGAATCAGGAAAATTCGATTAGTCGGCACTTTAACCTGGGTCCTTAGGGTTGGAACGTTAGCACACCAATAAATAGTTATTAATTATGATTTTCAATAGGAAGAATAGTTAATTTTGTTCATAATGTGTGAAATGTATAAATATATTAATTCGACGTAGAAAATCAAGAGCGTTTAAGGATGGAAAAGCGTTCAGGGTCGTCATTGTAAAATAGCGGAAACAAAAAAATTACAACGTAATTACGTAGGGCTTTATCGTCAGCCTATCCGACAATGAGCGCAAAATAAGGGAAATAGATGCTAGGACAAGTCGTTTTAAGGACTCATTCCTTCCGCGAACGATACGCGATAATAACAAGATAAAGAAATAGCTCGAATATACGGTGTTAACACCCCCTGCTACACGCCGAGAGGCGGCTTGTAGGGTATAGATGTAGATGTAGATGTGAGTGGACAGATACTTTCAAGAGTCATAAGGACACCAAATAGAACACAGTCAAGGGTAAAGATGGAAAAATGATTTTGGAACAAATAATTAAAACCAAGGAACATTTGTGTATCTCGAGACAATTACTTTCTATCTGAAAAAGGTGATCAGAACAAAGACATTTAATTCTCTAATTAAGAAATACATGAATAATTAGAAAATTGATGACTAAGGGTTACATGTAAAAAGAGACTAATTAGTCTCAGTCTCGCCCATGAATAAATATGTGTTATTATTCTTATTATTATTATAAATTTAGGATAATGATTGGACTTTTTGTAAACAGAACTTCTTCATAGGCAAATGCCAAATATTTAAACTTAAAAAAAAGTGGAATCTTAATAATTGAAATTGATAATTTGATTTCTATTTCGAAACAAAATATCAACACCTAAATTCGATATATTTAGAATGTATAATTCCGTCCTATCCATTTTTACACTTCAATGTCTAATTAAACATTTTCTGCATCATCAATCCGACGTTCATTTCGATGGAAAATATGGCGCATTTGAAATTCGAACGCAACTCAACTGGAAAATTTCTTGACCCCGGCAGTGCAATTTGCGTAAAAGTTTATTTCAATATTTAATGAAATTAAAGTAACAACGCAGCCATTTAAAGGTCAGTCATTATTAATCAAAACCATCCAATTAGTGGAAAATGTAATAAGGAATTAAATATATAAAAATTATTTAGACACATTTCACGTGCAACTACGATTATTACTATTTAATTACTAGAGCAGTTTTAATTGAATTACATGTACACATTCATTAAATATCAAATTACTAATAGCAAAACATTCGTAAACAAAAAATCAGTGTCAATTATTATGAAAAAATTCCTATTTAACGCTCTAATTAAGAAAAATTCTGTATTATTCAAAATGACATAGAGCTAAGTAGCTCAAGTTCCAGGGAATAAAAAAATCTGCTACAATCCAGATGGTATTAAGAATTCACCTTAGTTACGTATGCTGAATTATTGACTACTAATAGTGTGCTAACAACTAACGTATTAACGTACGTATTTTTTATACCTCTGATNATTGCCCAACTATTGACCTTTACAAATTAAGTGCCAAAAATGTAATATATCTTATTCCACCCTAGGATATGACAATGAAAATATTCAAAGATTATGTTACTTATGATAATAGTTTACTTTCACGAAAGATATTGTTAGGTTTCACGAAGCACAAGCTTAGGTATTTGATTATTTATTGATAAAAATTGACGACAGACTTTAAACCATAGAGCACGTATTGCGCGTATTATTCTTTCAAAAAACATAACGTGTATCCCTTCAACGTCGTCCCGGTACGCCGCGGTGAACTCTGGTTTTTCCTTTTTCGACATTTAATATTTTTTAAGGTTAGAAAATATTATGTATTCTAGTTTAGCAAGGTTTATTAGTTGCTTTTAAATGTGATTATCTAATTTTTTATTTACATTTGATCATTTCGTTTTATTTCTAAAACGTACCGAGTTTTTGCGTAGTTTTAGGGTATTTGAGTATACTAAGTAATGCCAATTTCACGTGTAGCAAACAAAATTCTGGTAGGAAGAGGTGGTGGAGTTGGATTGATTAATGGTAGGTGGGTTTGATTCATTAACACAAATTAACCCTGCTGGATACTATTCATTGAGCGACCTTCTTCTATTTGCAGAAAAAAACAGAAAGCAGGAATCCCAAGCGGAAATGAGAATTTATAGCCCATTTTCGCAGCAATAATGAGACGGATCGAAAAACTGTAACTTCAGAAACGTTACCCGTAAACAGTTTTACCCAATGCCGTAACCATCAAGTCTTTTCGTGAAAAGAGGTCTCTTTCAGCTGGCAAACCCATAGGAGCACAGGATGTTTGTTTTTTCCCATCCGTTTCCTCCTCTTTCAGCTCCCTTTCCCCTAAGCCCTTCCGGGGGACCCAGCCATGTTCCAAGGCGAACACGTCACGTGGTTATTTTATTTATTCCTTCGTACGGCGAGTAAATTGAACTTCTTTTCCGCGGGGGGGAAGACCTACTCTGCTAAAGCGCGACCATTTTCGCTGAGTAAGGAGGTAAGTCCCGTGTGCTTGCAAGTGGAGGAATGTAAAAATTCCATTTCCAATGCCTCCTCGCCGATGGAAATAAATCAGGGAGCGTTTGATTCTCGAGGGATTACCATTCATGCGGAAATTGCGTATCGGGGGAAATTTAAATTGGCTGCCGAAAAGAGAGGCAATATCTCTCGATGGTGAAGGATACGACTTAAGCTTGTTTCCCTTGTGTGTGTCGTTTTCCTGCCACTCGACAGCGCGTTAGAACCTCATCATCCTCGAGAATAAACTACTGAACCCATGAAATAAATCGCAAAAACATTGCAAACAGAATGTCTCTTAAGACGTAAGGTTAAGAAAATCGGAAACTTGCAAGATACGTACATAATATTTTCTTTGAGTGTAAGACGGGTATTATTCCAGTATGTGATCAACAGTAGAAGTAGTAATTTTAAAGTGCTTCGAAAGCAAGGGTCATCTCACGCGAGAGAGATGACCCTTGCTATATATATTCCCACAGGGAATCGAACCCGGAACCGCTTTCACTGAAGTCGAACGCGTTATCCGCATGGCTATCCGTTAGCCTTACTACATTGGTCTGCTTTCACGTCATGAGTTGGGTTGGGTTCGATTCTATAAGCGTTGTATTGAGTTATTTCATAATCGGTAATTGTATTTAATTCTTTTAAATATAAATTATTTTCTACTATTAAATCAAATACAAAAATTTTTCACATAAAAATACTTGAAAGAAAAGAAAGTTGGAACACGCCTGTTAATGAATTAAGATTTGAAGACACTCCGTATGTCGGAAGTCGGAACTAGCGTTCAGAGACAAACGGGAAGCTCTGGATTACCGATTTCACTGCCGACATATGGCTTACGGAGTGTTTTTAAACCTCTAATACAATTACTTAATTGAAGATAAAAATATGAAATATGGGAAAAGAAGTTGAAGGGGAAATGTTGACGCAACTGGGACTCCAACTCAGGTCCCCCAAGTTTGGGGCAGGTGTACTAACCGTAACCGTGTTATGTAATTTTAATTTTCATGTTACTTGTAATATTGTGTATTATATGGATGATCACACTTCGTAGAATTACAAGACACATTTTTGTTATATTCTCTTTATAAGGATTCTTAGAGGTAGTATAATATCAGAAGATTTTATGACTGATGAAGTCGGGTATTAATATTGATGAACCCACTTCCATGTGGATATTCTACATGCAATCATGAAAAATTTCGGATTTCATGAGATTCTATTATATACTCGTTTACCAAAAAGCAAAACATGTCAGGTTACTGATCATTAAAAATATGAGTTAAGCTTCTTCGTAGGTTAGTTATAGAATAATCAAGAGTCTCTAAACTTTTTTACGTAAAAGTTGTTTTATTTTAATTCAAAACAGACAGCCAGGTTCCAGATATTAATATTTATCATCAGGCAGTAAATCACCAGTAAACATATTTAACTAGTATGTAAGCAATTGCATATAACTTATATTAGAAGGGTAGTGATGCAAATGTAATGTTGAAGAAAGGGGTGGAGAGGAGAAATGGGGAATTCAGGGATGAGGATGTGAAACTGCAGGTAGAGATGTCCTGTCAATTGGTGGTAGGAAGTAGGAAACCACTGTCAGTAGGTGGAAGAATGTATCAGTGAGTAGTGGGAAAGGAAAATGTATTTATTTACTATAGAAAATTTTGTGGAATTAATATAAGAAAGGAGTTGCTAGAGAAGGTTGAATTTTTGGTCTTTTTTTTCAAACTTAATAATTTAATTACTTAACTTTTAGTTTTTGATTATTCTACACGATGTTTAGTTTCTAATTATTACACATGACGATTTTCCACAAAAATCGCCGTCTACTGTGAATATTATTCGTGTAAGATTTTTTACTTTCAATGATAGACGTACGAACCTTAAAATGGAGGAAGTTTAATACTATGACTTTATTCAGCACTGTAGAGTACAGCCCACATTAAAGAACGTAGTTGCAGCTCATCGGTATGCATGTTGGAAAGATGCATTTACATTTTCACTACAGCAAGGAGTAAACAAAACTGGCGGAGATTTTCTGGGTCAGACTCTGACCTTTAAAACAATAGTTTCCTCTGGTGAATTTCACTCCATTTTTTCCACGCAATCCTTTAAAATTTTAAAAGCTCCTCATACCGTGTTCTCGAATTGTTTTGGAACATTTTCACTGAATGAAGAGAAAGGGCGCTTGGCAGACAAAGTTCCGTGACGTTCCGTCTCCGATAACATTTGTTCACCTCACGAAATGTTATTTCAGTTTTCAAATTTCTGTTAAAACAGTAATTAAATCAGTTTACCCAGGAATTAGGAATTTCTAGCTTAGGTTTCCCACATTTTTTTCCTATAAGTCTATTTTCACACACTAAATTTCAAGACTAAGTAATTCACTCAGAAAACGAAAATTCAATGGAGATTTCATGAAATGGATTTCACTTTAAAATCAAAATGAATACCTAAGTTAGTGAAATATAAGTTAAAGTTTTGCCGGGAGTATAATTTCTTTCTGCTTTAGTAAACACAGCGTATAAGATATCCAATGTGATAAAATATAATAATTAACTAATCCACAGATTCGGAGGCAACGAGCCAGTTTAGTTTCAATGGAATTGAGGTGATTATTTAATCTATAAAAAAATTATTCCCGGCAATAATATTTATATGAAGAACTTTGATTTTCTGCATAAACATTTATTGACATTTCAAGTGAAAATGTACTATTTTCGTATGTATTGTAATATTGTACATCTAGGAGATATTTTTCTAGTAATAATGTATTTTTGTTACTTGGAAACGTATGTACTGTAATGTATATTGTATAGCTAGATGATAAATGTCCTTCGAGAAGCGAAAACGTTTCATTATTGTACCGTTTTATTTTGTATCATCGCTTAGCGTTGTATTGGAATGACTGTAAAATGGTAATAATTTGCATTTTAAAATGTTGAGTTGCCTTGTAAAATAGTAATAATTTGACTTTTAGTCCATCTGTAATGCATTTAATAATAATAATATGAAAGGGTGTAAAAAATCCTAACATGTCCTACAATAAAAACGTACAGAACGGTATCAATTTTTAGTCACATTCCAAAATGTTTGGACTTTTTGTAAACAGAACTTCTTCATAGGCAAATGCCAAATATTTAAACTTGAAATTGATAATTTGATTTCTATTTCGAAACAAAATATCAACACCTAAATTCGATATATTTAGAATGTATAATTCCGTCCTATCCATTTTTACACTTCAATGTCTAATTAAACATTTTCTGCATCATCAATCCGACGTTCATTTCGATGGAAAATATGGCGCATTTGAAATTCGAACGCAACTCAACTGGAAAATTTCTTGACCCCGGCAGTGCAATTTGCGTAAAAGTTTATTTCAATATTTAATGAAATTAAAGTAACAACGCAGCCATTTAAAGGTCAGTCATTATTAATCAAGACCATCCAATTAGTGGAAAATGTAATAAGGAATTAAATATATAAAAATTATTTAGACACATTTCACGTGCAACTACGATTATTACTATTTAATTACTAGAGCAGTTTTAATTGAATTACATGTACACATTCATTAAATATCAAATTACTAATAGCAAAACATTCGTAAACAAAAAATCAGTGTCAATTATTATGAAAAAATTCCTATTTAACGCTCTAATTAAGAAAAATTCTGTATTANAATCCTTAAATAATCCTAGTACTTTTGAATTATTTTCGAATAATATTCTTGGAATAAGAAGCAATGTAAATAATAAGTTACAAATTAACGCTTTCTAAAATTAAAACAAAATTTCAAGATTAAAAATAAATTACTATATCGCCTAATACATGATCAAATTTGACAAGCACCTAGACTAACGAGAAACAAATAGTTTTCTCATTTCTATATCGCCTTGTTTTCTGAGAGATGCTTTTACATAGCCTTAATATTTTTTGGTACAAACGCTTTCAATCCTAAGTAGGTAAGCCTTTCAAGCATTCATTCATTCAATGCCTATTTGAAGGACACCTGAGAAAAAGCACGATTAACTATTTCCTCGCCTTCGAAATTGTAAGTTGAAACAGCTTTTCGAGAGTCAAATTTGCCGAAAACGCCGGAGTGATTCCGATAGTGTCGGCAAAAAAATGAAGTTTTGATGCTTTGGTTCACAAAAAGTTCGGATAACCGTTCATTTCCACAAGTGATTCGTCAGCGAAGCAAAACACGACGCCCCTCGTCCACTTTCAATTGACGGATTTTCCCCGATAGTAACCGAGTAAATAGAGTTAGAAAACTATAGACTAGCTTCAAAACAGGTGGATGGTGTAATTTTCTGAACGATAGATTGGAACTAGTAGCCTTTAGATCTTCCATTAGCCGAATGCTGGCGATAAAACTAAGGATTAAATTAGGATTAAATTGTCGGCACAAATCCAATCCAAGTAATTACCTGATGGTTTCCATTACATTCATGGAGATTTGAGACTATTTAACTTATATACCACTTATAATAATTTTACTATAACAAAAGGAATAAAAGAACTTAGTACTTTCTACGGAATATATATACCGATATCTACATGTAGACGAAATTATTCGCTTCAAAATTATATATATTCTTTGGAAAGTACTAAGTCCTTTTATTCCTTTGGTATGGCTCCCTTCTACTAAGTTGAGCTTGGACATATTAGAATTATTTACTTTCTAATGATGAGATTACTACTAATTCACTATCGTTAAAATTCTCGAGGAGATTCAAATTTAAAGCACGGGGTTTTCTTCTTTGGAAGAAGTCGATGAGAAAATAATGGTTGTCATGTACTAGACTCAGATCGTTTGCTACTGCACCATTATTAATGTAATCGAAATGGATTGATCGTGCTTCCGGAAACATCATTTACAAACATACGTAAGTTATACTGTTAACGCGTTTAAGAAATTTTTCGCGACCGATTGAGGCCTACGTAACGGCCCACATGTCCCATTTAAAAAGTATTTTTGGAGATGAAAGAATAAGATAAGTTCAGATCGCAATTGCCCTTTCCAAGGCAACCTTTGGTTCTGCATATCTCCCTCTAGGCTATATCCCATTATTCCAACTAAGTCCTATGGCTTTATTGAGTATAGGAGGAGCTACCAAACAAAGATAAACATGCCTTACATATACGATATATTCCATTCTCCTAAATATTATGAATCAGAAAATTTTGTATATTTTCTCTCTACCATGAGCAAGCTTTTGCTGAAAATAGTGATATCCATGGAAACGAGAAGGAAAACTACCATCTTGGAATGCTAAATTAGATTTTTTAAATAAAACATGATTATAACCGGAATCGGATTTGAAGGTAAAAAAATAGGAATTTCGGTGATACAAAAAGCAATGAAAGCTATATAGACGATAGTTTAAGCTCATATACACATTTATCTTTCGAAATTCCTTCTCCGACGCATTAACAAATGTCAAAATCACCGCTACATCCGATAAAAACCAGTCACTAGTTACAACGTTTGTGACGAGTTGGTGAGAAACGATTTGTTGAATGTAATAACGAATTTTCCAATGAACGATGCCGCGCAAATTACGAAATCGATTTTTGAGTTTAGTCGATTAAAAAAAATTAAAATTTCTTTGAGACAACAAATAAACTAATTCTGAAAAATGTAAGGTGCTATCTAATTCGCAAATTAATGTAATTATGAGGATGTGTACACTAATTATATCTAAGAAAAAGGTTATGGGCCTCTGCAGTGCGCAACCTAATTTTTGTGTGCATTCATGGCTACGCATAAATGTTGAATAATACCGTATATTTTGATGATATGTGATAAGCTCTTTCTCATAGTTCGGTCCCAATTTTTGGCAACATGACCGTATTTCTACTGCTAGGTATTAACAAGCATAAAAAAACACTACGCCAGTTAAAAGCAATTAAAATTATGAACGTAGAAAAGAGGCTAGCTGGTGAGGAAAGAGTTGGTTACCCAGACAGCGTCTCCGATTATGAGTAAATACATCGGAAATCTCCTCGATTTATTAAATAGCACGTAAAGAGAATTAAGAAATATCGCGCCTTACGGAACGGCAATTTGCAGCACTAGGAACTTGCTCTGAAGAATATAAAATTAGTTTTTAAGTGTCCCACTCCGTCCCATTCCCATTCCGTCAGGACCAATCCATGAGTAACTTAGAGACCATGTCCAAAGAAAAACAACTTGAATAAGCAACAAAAAATAAGGACCAAAACAGATACGCATAACACAAAAACTATGAATCTGTTTCCCACACTAACCTCCGGTAGCATAACACAAATAAATTAGTGGCGCAAAGCGTGGCATACCAATGAGGCATCTCGCTAAACAGAAATTAGAATTGCAAGAATCTACAGTCGTGGTAGTGTTTTTATTGCTTTGAAGAAGAAGGGTTACATTGTACAGCAAGAAAATGATAACCTCGGAATTATGTATGGAATCAATAATTAGATACAGCAGTAGTTCTTAAACATCAGTGGGCTGAGGCTCTCATTTTTCAACTACGCGGTCCCTCTAAATTTTTCGCTCTCTTATACATACTGACTTTTAATTTTTATTTCATTTACTATAAAGAATATACAATAAATGTCAAAGTTATTAAAATCCAAAGATTAAGCAATATATGGCTTATCACGGAAAGCAGTGCTGCTGAATCCTAAGAAAAAAACTGGTGAGAAAAATAGCAAAATGGCTGGGACTCGAACCCATGTCTCCTACATTCCGTGCAGGTATTCTAAACATTGAAAATAACGAAATTATATAAAATAGCGAGGTCAAACTTTTATAAGCATACACCTCTTTGAAATTTGTATTTAAAGAATCTCTGAGATTTAGGAAATTTGACGAAAGAGAAAGATAGGTCTAACTTGACGGGATCTTAAGCAGATCTTTCAACTTTCTTGCCGGTTGCTCTACATTCACGACTGCCATCATTATTTGCATCGTTGGATGTTGATTCTAGGGTAACGTTGCACCGTGCAGTTAATTTCTTAATAAAACATCAAAAATGTTTGCATGTACTTGTGGGATATAATGTAGACCAGGAAGTAGAAGATTCGAGTTAACAACATCTCCCCTATTTTTACTTCTCAGGGAAGATGGTCTTGACAATCATTAGGCAAGAGGTGCTAAAGCTATTACGATTAAAGTACTACGTTACCGCATTGTCGGACGAAAGCACTTCGCTTTTGCCTGCAAAAAGTAGTCTCCCAAAAACGGCATTTCAGAATGTTCTGTCTCGATAACATAACTGGTTTAAAGCATCTTCCCGAAAGATTCGGGGTTCGAGTCCTTGCCCCGTCAGACTTTGTCATGCCTGTATTTCCTTTGAAATTAAATAATGCAAAATATTAAATTTTAAAATTAAATGAAAATTTCATGTCAAATCGTTAGCTTTAATTTATTCATTATTGCTATTTAACAATTATAGTATTTCATAATATAGAGTTTGGTTAATTAAAATCTTCCCTACACTTTAGTTATCAAACTTTAATAGGAAATGTATGTGAAACTTTCAAACGAAAAGTAGTTATTTATTAGACGTCATAGAGTCGATAAATGGGTCGCTTGCGGTCCGTAGTTCGCGGTTTGGATACCCTTAAATTACAGCGTAAAAGTATTACTGAACCGTAGAAGAAAATAAAACAAACTGACATTGATTTAATATAACTGTCCTGCAGATGTTTTTATAATTTCTCTACTGAACATATTGCTAAATATGAGACAAACTCTCGTGATTTCCGATAAAAAATTCCCTTAAATCGCTCCCCGAGAGTTCCAATAGGAAATTATTTCCTCACATATTCCACAGATTTAATCAAACGAGGAACTTCCAAGCTTCCAACATCCCTTCTCCGTCTCTGCTATCGAACTTTATTCAGCCATGCACAAGCCGGGAGCATGAATGACTTATTTCACGAGACCTATGTTTTTTCCTCTCCGGAGTTCCTTAAATTGGCGAAGTGTGCATAGGGAATGAATGAAAAAAGGACTCGCTTCGAAGATTTTTGTTATCTCTCTTCTGCTAAAGAGCTCCTTTCGAATGCATACGAATTTTCCCCCCCCTTTTGCCCAGAGAAAAGAATCTGGAATCATGCTGGAGTTGTAAGGAAGGCAAAATCCTCTTCTGTACGATTTCTCGAACGATGGGGTTCTGCAAATATTAGGTTCTTTCCAATTTTTTTACTGACAAAAGGATCGAGGAGTGCTCTTGACTTTGAAATGAGGGCATTTTTTAATTTCTTAGCAAGTTTCAGCACACATAGGCATGCTTTTACAGTTTTATGTTCAAACAAAGACTCCTAATATAAAAAATGTTTCCTTTGTAAAATAACATCTCAGGACGATACTGATAGCTCCATTTTTTATTTTCATTTAAAGTTCAATTCCATTATTAAAGTTCCCATATCTTGAGTATGTGAAGGCAGAAAGTGTAAAAGTTAATTAATCGAAATTAATTATTTTAAAATATGAGTTATAACATTCTGCGTATCCTATATTTCATCCGGATTGCAGCTTACAGTGTGTTACAACACGAATCCTTGATAACATTTTTTATCAGTATATTATACCTAAATTTTGTATCTGAGGTCCGCGTAAAGGTAGTAGGCAAGTGATCATGTAAGTTTAAATACGCATCGAATAAGTATTATATACATGACTGTATAAACCTTTACTTTTAATTTTTCGATCTGAAGATTGAGAAAAACAATCCGTGGGCAGATATTTGATTGATTTATTGCCTTCATCATTGGCATCTATTTAAGGATGTGCAGATCTTCATTTGCATTATTTAAAAAAATGAGAAATCTTTATCAATATCTTTCTTTTTGTCTATGTATCTGTCCTTCAGGTTTTAAAACGGGCATATTTAAATTAAATAGCATGATAATTAATTTATCATTAAATTCCACAGTATATATAGGAAGGAATGCTTGACATACTTTCATATTTGACTCTTGCTGAATTCATTGTTACTACGTAAACAGATGATGAAAACTTATAAGATGTAAAATGAGTTTTCCTGGCCTATAAAATGACAAAAAATAACAACTCGAGGCCTGTAACAGGTTCTCAAATTGCTGAGTTTCCCAGTAAGACTCGTGTTATCATTTTTTGAAACAAAATTTATGCAAGGCGCAGACTATTTTATTACTTGTACAAAACTCTACGCCGCGCGGAAAAGAGCAACTCATCATCGGCAGAGGAAAGAAAAAATGCAGTACATAAAACCAAAAGGTGAACGGAAACAGAGGAAGTAGGATGTATACACCGGGTTTATGGCAATGGGGAAAGAAAACAGTACAGCGACTCCTTTCCTGTCTATGAAAATGCATACGAATCATAGAGATGCTCGACCAACTTTCAAAAGAACAGAATGAGAAAAAAGAAAACGAGGAATTCGTAGAGAAAGTTTCGAAGAAAATGTTTCAAACAACACTTCATACATTTAGAGGACCCGATAATGAAGAAGCCCCGTAAAAAACGAAGCAACGTGCAAATTCGTCAACCTCAAAACAGCTCTAGCTCAGGATCAGCATTATTATATGAATGTTCACCTGTGAAACTTCATAATATTATAGCTAATAACATAAATTCTGTTCTATTTCTCAACTGAGAGAATTCAAGTTTATTTCTTGGTCATAATGTGTTAATTTTTATCTCAAGACTTTAAAATTAAAATCTGAAACAATTTTATCGCTAAATTCTTACTAGAGAACTCAAACTCAAAGAGTTTCTTTGTACGAAAAGGAAGGATTTTGGTAGCTAAATTTTGAACATGACCAAATAATATTACCATACAATTAAATAAAATGTGAATTGAGTAAATGTTGATAATGCAAAATAGATATTATTTTTCTTATTTCTTACAGTGGGAGCATAATTTTGAAAATATTCCGCTTTAAGGTATGCGAATAAACTTGGTGATTGGAAATATTGTAATATAAGTCTTGTGTAAACGTTAAATTTACTATTTAATCAAGGAATTGTCACAATTAGCTTCAATTAGAGAAATGGTAAATAGTAAATAAAAATAACATCTTAGAAAATTTTTCAGATATGAGATACTCAGTATAATGACCTTCCAGCCATTAGACAAGATGCGTTTAACGTGTACGTTTATCTTAGTTTGCCGCTTTAGTAGGCCGCAATTAAAATTCACATAAAGAGTTATTCTATCTCATCTGAGAAAGCGTGCAGTAAGTGATTTTATCTTCATACAAGCAAATAAGAAGAGAAACTTGCAAAAATGTCATGGTCTCCCACATATGGGTGTGCTTACAAATAGAAGGAAAACAGGTTGAGAACCGTAGCCCTTCTCTATTTGAAGATGAGCTATGATGCCTATAAAGGTAAACATCTAATGGTATTACTTACAAGGTTTAGTAATATGCGCCACTTTTCTAATTTGATAATAGTTTCACATACTTATACCATATAAATAACCGTAAATTAACGTTGACTAATGAAGAGAAAAAAGGATTCAGAATGGGTTTACTAGGGAAACCAGACACTCAGAGTGACGAAAAATCAAACATATCAATTAGTATCGTTTCAATATAAATTCCCCTCTTTGCTAGAAAAATGAACCATTAGGAACTTCCAACAAATAGGCCGCTCATGAACGGCGAGTTTCCTATATTAAACTAGAGCAACATCTTAACTGTACGAAAGGGAAAAAAATCAAATGCCAAAGAAACCTACACAAGAAGATTTTTAATTATATTTTTACTTGACATATATTTAACAATTATAGTATTTCATAATATAGAGTTTGGTTAATTAAAATCTTCCCTACACTTTAGTTATCAAACTTTAATAGGAAATGTATGTGAAACTTTCAAACGAAAATTAGTTATTTATTAGACGTCATAGAGTCGATAAATGGGTCGCATGCGGTCCGTAGTTCGCGGTTTGGATACCCTTAAATTACAGCGTAAAAGTATTACTGAACCGTAGAAGAAAATAAAACAAACTGACATTGATTTAATATAACTGTCCTGCAGATGTTTTTATAATTTCTCTACTGAACATATTGCTAAATATGAGACAAACTCTCGTGATTTCCGATAAAAAATTCCCTTAAATCGCTCCCCGAGAGTTCCAATAGGAAATTATTTCCTCACATATTCCACAGATTTAATCAAACGAGGAACTTCCAAGCTTCCAACATCCCTTCTCCGTCTCTGCTATCGAACTTTATTCAGCCATGCACAAGCCGGGAGCATGAATGACTTATTTCACGAGACCTATGTTTTTTCCTCTCCGGAGTTCCTTAAATTGGCGAAGTGTGCATAGGGAATGAATGAAAAAAGGACTCGCTTCGAAGATTTTTGTTATCTCTCTTCTGCTAAAGAGCTCCTTTCGAATGCATACGAATTTTCCCCCCCCTTTTGCCCAGAGAAAAGAATCTGGAATCATGCTGGAGTTGTAAGGAAGGCAAAATCCTCTTCTGTACGATTTCTCGAACGATGGGGTTCTGCAAATATTAGGTTCTTTCCAATTTTTTTACTGACAAAAGGATCGAGGAGTGCTCTTGACTTTGAAATGAGGGCATTTTTTAATTTCTTAGCAAGTTTCAGCACACATAGGCATGCTTTTACAGTTTTATGTTCAAACAAAGACTCCTAATATAAAAAATGTTTCCTTTGTAAAATAACATCTCAGGACGATACTGATAGCTCCATTTTTTATTTTCATTTAAAGTTCAATTCCATTATTAAAGTTCCCATATCTTGAGTATGTGAAGGCAGAAAGTGTAAAAGTTAATTAATCGAAATTANTCATGGTGCATGCACCCCCTGCCACACGCCGAAAGGTGGCTTGCAGGGTAGAAACATAGACATAGACATAATGCAGTTCCATAAAAATCGAACGGCGTACGTAATGCGTGGTGCATAAGATTGAGGGGAGCGAAATTTCCAGATTAACCCCTTTCACTCCTTTGCCCAGTGACTCGTGGCAACAGCGCAGAAAGGGACTGTGGTCTGGTTTCCATTTTGTCTCTATTACAGATTTTGCAGGCTTTTTTCGGGAGGCTTGGAGAAGCCGAGGTGAGGGTTTGACGGAATTTTTGGTATATGAAGATAGAATAAAAACGTATTTTAAAAAAGTAGTGAATGAAAGTTACAAATGAGAATTTACTTCCACCCTGTACCCCTATCCTCACTTCTAAACTTTCTTATCCCTACTCATGCTTTTCCCTCTCCTCCCATCACATCCAAACCAGTTGTGGATGCACACTTTCATTGTTTTATTTACTTAATAGTGCCGATCAGTAGCGACACCATGGTTGGTTAAATCAGAAAAATAAGGTTCACAATTACCAAGCAAAAGTGGTTATAATTAGTTTGAGGTGACCGGGACTCCAACCCCGATCTCCCAATCGCCGCTCGGTTGTTCTACTGAGCTATCTTACCAGAATAGACCAGTGTCGGAGAGCGTGCGAAAATATATACCTAGCTTATTCTGGTCAGACAGCGTAATAGATGGATCGACCTTGATCCGGGTTCGAGTCCCGGTCCAGTCAGACTTTTTTCGTATCCTTCAGAATTTTTCTGTGTGTGCAACGCCACTTTAACGATTTTTCTTGTTTTTAAATTAGTTTCATTGGTCGCGAAATATTTCCACTAAGTCACGTCCGCATTACAGCATTTCCCTCGTTACCATCTAGAGAATCGATAAAATTCGCATAACTAACACCCCTGCAACTTGAATTCGGATCCTGATAGGTCTAATAAGTTATCATTCCCCATCTGAACGTTACTGCGATAGAAGAGGACCAATAATGCCCGGTCGGGATGGGGAAAGGGAACGGAATGTAGTATAATAGAAGCAAAATACAAAATAAGGACCGAGGGAAGAGGGCGAATGTGGCAATCGGAATACGTTAAAAGAAAGTGGTCCCGGGGGAAATGAAAGGCAGGAGGAGGGAAACGACTGCCAAAGCGACGGAATGAAATCGCGGAGGGACAAAAGATATGGAAATGAAGTTTTATGCGTCCCATTCCCATTTGATATGTATACGCGAGGAGGGATGAATTCGAGGAAGGGACGGTGGAAGAGCCAAACGTGACGTGAAAGGGGCCACTGAGGGAAGAGAGCCAAGACGATTTTCGAGCATTCTAATCTCCGAAACAACGTACCAGGACGGAGTGATAAAAGATTTCGTTTGATCTCTAAATAAAATTATGACGAAAACTGCTTTTGAAATGCCAAAGTTTCATATTCACGATGCCCTGTTGATATTAATATTCTAATATTCTACGTATAATGGTAACTCAGATTTTTCTTCTTCGCTGATTTTCTATTTACTCTATTTTCATGTATGACAGTAGTTAATTTAGGGGTTATTTAATAGTACTGAACTTATTAATTATGTGTATACAATTATTTTTATCGTATACTTTCTGCGATGTGAAGTTTTTCTTATAGATTCAATATCACGGAGAATTAATTATTTTAATATACTGTGCACAAAAATCAGAATTTGCTCTTTCTTAATTATTATACAACATATAGAATGAAGAGAGGCGTGACAATATCTCCAAAACAATTTCTTTGGTGAAAAAACGATCAGGTTTCGACGAATGATCGTCTTCATCCACAAGATGGATATCCTAAAGATCTATTCTATGACTGTGAATTTTATTATTACATTTTATCCTATGTAATTTTATACAAGGTTACAGTTAATTTACCTATCGATCCAAAATCAAGACTTATAATGTAAATTCAAAATAATTTCGGGAGCTACTTTGCGTAAACCTTTACTAAACATGTAATTATAACTATCAACGAGAGTAAAAGCTTAAGAAACTGAAAGCGGTAAGCAAATACCTAAGGCAGATAACTTAAGTTCCCTGAGTAAATGGATCTAATAAATAAACGGCGATGACGATGCCACATAGTTGGATGAAATAACACGCCCATGCCTCAAAACCTTTCAGAAGACATGTGAAAATGTCCTGGTACGATAGATAAATTGGCCAAAGCATCCGACCGGCGATTGGGAGATTCGAGCTCGAGTCCCAGTCCAGTCAGATATTTTGCGTCATTTTTTCCAATGGAATATCTCTGGATGCATGCCTTTGTGTGTATGGTCACCTTTACCCCTTTCTTTTCCTCTTATAAACATACACGAGATATAAGTTTACGGTCTGAGCTGTTATCACGATAAGAATGGCAAAGTTGAGTGAGTAAGGAAATAAACAACTTAGGTAATGTTTAACACTTCCTTTCGTGTTGGACCTAAAAAATCCTTATTGAGCTATATATATATAACTGCAGCTATAACTGTAGTGCACAATAGATTGCCTATTTATTTATTTTTTGTTCTTCGATCGTATATGCCACTTTTATTAGAGTTTATTTTATGTCTATTCTTAATCATTTCTTAATTATTTCATCCGGTAGATTTCTGCCAAACTACAGGCACTCTTTTTCGTACAGAAATCTTGCATTAAAAATGAATTTACTGCAAGTTACTAATTTTGTATGATTTATAAAGAATGTCTGCAAACTGAGCATTTCAAGTAGCCAGAGATTGAGATAAAAGTGAGCGAGAGATATGAATAAGTTAAGGATGAAAGGAAGAAAAAAATGAAGGAAGGAGATGGAAGGATATTGCGCTCGTGATGATACGGAAATGAGTAAGCATGTTTTTATTAAAATGGCCCTTTTAGATGAGATTTCTAATAGTCGTAAAGAACGAGGAAGATATATAATATAATTGTAAAATGTGAAAACCAATAATTTCTTCGAAAAAAATGAATGAAAATCAATAATAAGTTGTTATAATAATAAGTTCACGGGCTCCCAGATAGCCAAGTGGGCAACGCGTTCGACTTCGGTGAAAGCGAGTTCGATTCCCGGTGGGGGCTGACGTGCAAAATGACCTTAGCTGTCGAAGCACTTTTAACAGTATTACTACTAATAAGATCGCTAGTGTAAGAAGAGCATTGGTTACTTATAGTATTATGAACAACTTCCTCTCGTTAATAAAATTATTATCACATTCCTCAATCAACATAAAATATAAATGAAACTTTAAAATACCAACAACATCTTTGAAAAGTAAGACACGAGGGGTTCATTCCTTTACCTTCTTTCTTTCAACTTCAATTGTAGAGGATTCAAATCATATTTCCAAAATAATATACCGTTCCAAATGCATCAGTTTTAAATGTTTTCGTCTTTGTAATATTCGTCACGCATCTTGGATGATATAATCTATTATTAACAGGAAGAGGTGATTATTATCTTAGTTTGCTCTCAACTCTGAAATATTTATTTATCAAGGGATCCCCTCAAAAATTCAAGCTGAATGCTACATCTTTGAAAATATCTTCAAAATATAAAATCTATGGTCATAAGGTTTATTTACACAACTAGGATTAATCAAGCTTGACGACGAGTTCGTATTTATCACAGCAATCGGTAGCTTACATAAACCGAAAAATAAGAAAACTGGCTGGAAAAACCATGGTTAGCTCAGTCATTAGAAAATTATCATTGCCTTATACTTGCGAAAACTTCCGTCGTATACGTAACCCGTAAGAACTTATATCTTAACTTCACTCTCCTTGTGACTATTAATTTATTCACGCCAAACCAACCGCAGGTATTATTTTCGCAAGCATTAATAAACACGACACTAAAGGGAATACATATCAAATCCATTCGCAAACACATACTTTCGTTAGCTTTTCAGATCTTGGAAGTTATTTGACATTTTAAATATCGCCCTGGAGGAGTTTAATCCTCACTGGTCCTGTGGAAATTCCGGGGAAATATGGAAAAGAAGGATAAAAGCAGGATACAATATGGAAGATGATATTAATAAAACGAAGAAAAGAGGCACAAGGAAGTGAGCAGAAAGTGAAAAAACAGAGGGAAAAGGAAGGAAATAAAGAATGCATCAGAGAAGAGTGCTAGCAATAAAGAAAGAGCTCGGAGAACGAACTTGGATGCGGTAGGGTGAGAATATTTCGCCGCGAAACTCAGAATGAGAAAATATTTGCGTTTGAGAAGGCGCGAAAAAAGAAGGGCATTGTCGCTGCGCTTTAAAACAAAAGAAGGGAGCTCTGCGGTTAAAATATTTCCCCATTTCCTTGGGTGGCGGAGATAACGCTGAAGGTTTCCCGAAATTAAAGAACAGGGAATGATTATATCACGCTGGAGGCTTTTATGGCCGTTGCGATGGACTATTAAGGACGAAAACCAGACTCATTAGTTGAGGGAAAAGAAAGAATGAAAAGAGAAAATAATACAATAGTATGCGGTGGAATTCTTTGTTTAGGCGTCGTAATTGCTTGAGTTGCAGTTACAGATGCACCCGTGAAAGTATTTGGTATGTTAAGCATTTATGCATTGTAGACCACCGGAAAATTTTCGGCTTAAGGAATTGAAACATTTGTGCAATTGCATACAAATATGTTGTGAGAATTGCATATCATTAGGATTTTTGAATTTTTTAAAGTCTATGACATGTACAAAGGCATAATGACTCTCCGTATGCATGAATATCCATATACATCTACACACATACCCACCAACCCGCCATTCGGCGTGTGGAAGAGGGTGTAAACATCAAGCGTTCGAGTTACTTCTTTAGTCTTTAGTTCGAGTTACTTCTTTAGTTCTTACGTATCGTCCGCGGAAAGAATGAGTCCCTAAAACGACTTATCCTCGCATCCATTTCATTTCTCTTACCTTACTCTCATTGTCAGATCGGCCGAAGTAGCAGGGGGGTCGCATAATACCAATTACGTCTTCCGAAAACGTACTTTCTCTGAATTCATCAAGTAATCGCTTACCTACATTTTTCCATCCACATATCCATTTCTTATTCTAAGAAACCGTGACAAGTTATTCAGAGTTAGTACTGAATAATATTGAAACGCCATAACTTCTGACCATCGAGTGCGTTATTACGATGGGATTAAAAAAGAAGTTAATAACGCTAAACATAAATATGAATTAACGTTACTTTTACTCTCTACACTACTGACTTATCCATCTCTTAAAATTTCGCATATTCCAACTATTATTATATTACTTCTATTGTTCTAATTTGCCACATGATCCGACTTATTCACATAGCTTATGTTCTGAAATCAATTTTGAAAGGCTTTAATATATAGAAATCCACAACAATAAAATGCAGGAATAATAATAACGCTTTACATATTTCCGCAGTATATATTTGAAACGATCCATCTGAGCACAGATCGTTATTCATCAGGTAAGGAAGTTGCAAACAGGAAGACTTATGAAGGGAAATAAGGGAAGGAGAAAAAAGGGAAAGAAGAGGATCATAATACAGGAGGAAGGGTTGAGATTAAGGGAAAGGGGGGATTCAGAGGGTTATGGGATAATGCTTGAGGAGTGGGAGCTTTCCGCGGAAAGGTTGTACTTATCTGGGAGAGAATGCTTTGCAAGGGCGCAAAGGAGTAAGGGTGAATATAGTACGGAAATTATCTCGTTAACGACATTCTCCGAAGCAGTTCTAGAGACTGAGATTTGTCTCTAAACTGTCTGAACTTTCAGCCATCGCTATATAAATGCAGGAGGAAAATATATTCAGGTGCTCTGTCCGTTGAGCTATCCCGGCAGAACATTTCTCCAAGCCATTCGGGATACTTTGTGGGCAAGGACGTTGCGAGTTTCTGTCCGTTGAGCTATCCCGGCAGAACATTTCTCCAAGCCATTCGGGATACTTTGTGGGCAAGGACGTTGCGAGTTCGTCCACATGGCGGCATCGTTCGCAGTCACGGCTCTCGTCCTTGGGATTTTTCCTGGGTGCGCACCATCTTGCGCAAAAGTCACCCTTACCCGTTTACCTGTGCTTCGACAGCTTTGGTCATTTCGCACGTGGGTCCCCACTGGGAATCAAACCCGGGACCGCTTTCACAGAAGTTGAACGCATTGCCCACTTGGCTATCCGGCACGATAGCTGAATTGGCTAGAGCAATCACCAGGAAAGTGAAAGATTCGGGTTCCAGTTCGAGTCTCGGTCCTGTAAGACTTTTTCCATGTCCATTTCGTCTTGGGAAGAAAAATACGTTACGATACAATTATTTGAGCATAACGGTTAATAACTGATCAAAGGTTCCATGCATATAAGTATTTTAATCAATACTGTTCCAAGAAAAATTACTGAAGAAGTATAACTGATCGTTCATAATTTTTCAAAAAAACCATTTAGAAATAACTGGAGGTTAATCTGTTGATCAAAATGTTAGAGTGTGCTCTAATTCTTACTGATTCCAAAACATATCTCCAAGATTTATTTAGGATTTAAGAGAATAAATTGTACCGGCTGCCTTTAAGTATCACTAAATAGATTAATACTGGAAAACCAATAATTTCTTCGAAAAAAATGAATGAAAATCAATAATAAGTTGTTATAATAATAAGTTCACGGGCTCCCAGATAGCCAAGTGGGCAACGCGTTCGACTTCGGTGAAAGCGAGTTCGATTCCCGGTGGGGGCTGACGTGCAAAATGACCTTAGCTGTCGAAGCACTTTTAACAGTATTACTACTAATAAGATCGNATAAATACAGGAGGAGAAATTAAACATGAGTACGACAAACAAAACAAAACACTTTTTAAACATTTGCATTTCAAAGAACAATAAATAATTTTTCTTTGAATACTCGCACCGAGCTAGAATGTTTGATACAGTCTATTCTCTATAGGAGAAAAGTATTACGGGACACGGACCTACCGCTCGAAAAGCACCACACTGCTTTCACTCCCTTCCTTCTTAATAAGCGAGTTTTCTCCCATTCATTGCGTTGTGACGAAATCGCAGCCAACGTTTTATTCTTTCCCAAACAGCGCCGTGTTCCTCTCTTTCTTCCAACAACCGTCCTTTCTTACAGTCTCGGACTTGCGTCTACTCTTTCAACTTCCTTCTTTCTCTCCTTTACTTATTCAGAGAGCTCTGGGCTCCGCATCTCCGTTGGGAACACCCCAATTACTTTTTTATTCCTTCTGCCCGTGAAAAAAGAATTTTGCGCATGCGCGAAAGCCGATCTGGCCTCTCGCGAAAGCGTTATAAAAATCGGAGGACTTGGGGATCGACGGACTAACAGATATCGTTATATAAAAGAGGGATGAAAACATCAAATATATGGATAGAATTTGATGAATTCTATAGAATCTCACCCGAGGAGTTGAAGTGTTAGGTACTCAAATTAGGTGGAGGAAGGATTTGTTGATGCTGCTGATGACGGATATCATTAAGTTTATGAAAAATAAACGAGAGAGTAAATGCTGAGTACTTTTTTAAATATACAAGATGTAGCTGTTTTTCTTTTAGAATCAATAATTGCAAATTCAATTCGTGTATCTTTGTTGATCCACACCTTTGTGTGAATTGAGCCAATTTCAACCACTGAAGGCTTTTTATAAACATCACAGACAATAATTATTCATTCAGGTATTAACTCTAATAGCGAAATATATATTCAATAAAGAACCAAGCAATAAATGTACAAAGAAGACAACTCAAATATTAAATATACCTTCCATGGAACAATTATTAAAATAATTTAATCTTCTGTCGTTTGACCGCTGTTCATTAACGAAGGATTGTAACCTAACTGTATGATAGTATTTTTAATGAAGCAACACTTTTTTGACCATAGTATTAGGTAGTTCCATATAATGATAGGTTGACCAATCAGTGAACCAAATGATGAAAAGCCGTATTGTTGATTTCCGTAGCCGTATTTCCGTGGTAATTTCCAGCCTGTATATCCTTTTATCTTAGTTATCTTGGTAGCGCAGGGAATTTAAAAGCTGCATAAATAAAAATATTTTGCGCCTCACACATAATCCAACCAAAATTCTTTCATGTATAAAAATTTGGGAGAGCGCGAAGAAGCATGTCGGATGAAAAACTTCTAGCCAATCATCTCAAAGAGAGAAAAACATAGAGAGATAAGGAGAATAAAACGACGACGGCCTCAATGTATAACAAAACAAGGCTTCCTCCTTTATCTTTAACGCCCAGAGTAAAATCGCGACGGAGAGGGACGCAGTCACGGTTTGCTTAGAAAGACCAAAGTTTTTTCTCGCAACTCTTTCACTAGTCCGCTGCACTTCGAGGTGGAGGTAATGGCCTCGGAAAGGACAAAACGCTAGCTTTTTTGTGCGAAAGGTAACCAAATTAGTCTGCGCTGTTCCAGAACTCTCTCCCCTTCTCGTTACACACAGACTACGATCTTTATTCATTCCTCGCACCTAGAAAAATAAACGACCGTCGCCGGCCGTACTTTCGGGCCTCCGAGACTTAGACGAAAAAAACAGCGGCGTGGCTGAGTGCCAATTGGGGTTTGGAACACAAATGAGATCGGTAAGAAGAGAGACGAGGACTGCCTAACTTGCGATTCCGGACTCGAAATCTCTCTCGCTCGATGCATTAAGAAGAAAACGTATGCGACTTTTTCCCCGACGAGGTTGGGCACCTTACTTTATCCTTATATCACGATAAACACCTACCATTGCCTCAATTATACGTGAGCTACACGGTTAACTATCCTGTTTTTTTTTTTTTATTTCCCAACGCGAAAAATAGCTTCAAAGTTCAAGGAAAATTTTTGATGTCTTGCGGTACAATAGTACTTATCCTTTGATGATCATACGGTGTGTAATTTGGTGCTTGAAATCATATCACTGAGCACCACTTAATAACACCACTGGTCCGTCGGGATTCTTTATGACCCCATTGTTTAGGTAATTAGGTTTTAAGTTGAATGCTCTTTTAATTATGGACGTTTCATGTACGCTTTATGAATTGCTAAAACCAGGATTCAGAATATTGTGTTATCTTAACGACAATAGGGATGGAAACAGTTCTGGGTCACATTTTCATTGAAGTTAGACTTAAAAGCGCACATTTGAGGTTTGTTTTCAGGCCTTCATTTCCTTCCTGAATTAATAATTTTTGGGAATTTTAATGATAATTCATAGTTCCCTGGCTCAATGATGTTTACTTAATATCCGAACAGCTTCTATTTTCGATTCATATAGTAAAATAGCGATATCCGAGTCTTCTACTCTGCTGGCCACCTACTACCCCTCAAATATACCGTATCGTTGATCTCGAAATCGCTTTCACCGTTAGGTATTTCCTTCAATGAAGATTTATTTGATGCTCATTTTTATGTAATTGAAAAGAGAAATATACGGAGTAATCATATATCAATAGGTGTGTTTTTATAAACTGATGACTAGATGTAATGGATATGTATTGTTATGATTCGGTAGAGTGAGTGCCTTTCATGTTTTATTTATCACTGACCCATGCTATAAAAGAGAATTAGAAACAATTGGTATCATTAAAATTTCTAAGTCAAGCGAGGGGATGAGAGATTCAAAAGTTAGAATTCAACAGTATATAGCTCCCTCCCATGCTAAATACAGACAATCGCTTTAAAAAAGACAATGTCACTTCAAACGCAATTAATTGTGGGATAACCTTAATTCTTAGCTTATTAATCAAAAGGTGTGTAAATAAAACATTTTCGCTTTAGCACTCTTCCTTATCTTCGAAGGCTACACATTTCTGTCTTCGATAGAGAATAATAATTATTATTATTGTTATTATTATTTTGCTCTGGGATCTTCCAATGGAGCAGAAAAAAAATACAAGAAAATACAAAATTGCTCAGCAGCAATGGACATCAATATAAATACAGGAGGAGAAATTAAACATGAGTACGACAAACAAAACAAAACACTTTTTAAACATTTGCATTTCAAAGAACAATAAATAATTTTTCTTTGAATACTCGCACCGAGCTAGAATGTTTGATACAGTCTATTCTCTATAGGAGAAAAGTATTACGGGACACGGACCTACCGCTCGAAAAGCACCACACTGCTTTCACTCCCTTCCTTCTTAATAAGCGAGTTTTCTCCCATTCATTGCGTTGTGACGAAATCGCAGCCAACGTTTTATTCTTTCCCAAACAGCGCCGTGTTCCTCTCTTTCTTCCAACAGCCGTCCTTTCTTACAGTCTCGGACTTGCGTCTACTCTTTCAACTTCCTTCTTTCTCTCCTTTACTTATTCAGAGCGCTCTGGGCTCCGCATCTCCGTTGGGAACACCCCAATTACTTTTTTATTCCTTCTGCCCGTGAAAAAGAATTTTGCGCATGCGCGAAAGCCGATCTGGCCTCTCGCGAAAGCGTTATAAAAATCGGAGGACTTGGGGATCGACGGACTAACAGATATCGTTATATAAAAGAGGGATGAAAACATCAAATATATGGATAGAATTTGATGAATTCTATAGAATCTCACCCGAGGAGTTGAAGTGTTAGGTACTCAAATTAGGTGGAGGAAGGATTTGTTGATGCTGCTGATGACGGATATCATTAAGTTTATGAAAAATAAACGAGAGAGTAAATGCTGAGTACTTTTTTAAATATACAAGATGTAGCTGTTTTTCTTTTAGAATCAATAATTGCAAATTCAATTCGTGTATCTTTGTTGATCCACACCTTTGTGTGAATTGAGCCAATTTCAACCACTGAAGGCTTTTTATAAACATCACAGACAATAATTATTCATTCAGGTATTAACTCTAATAGCGAAATATATATTCAATAAAGAACCAAGCAATAAATGTACAAAGAAGACAACCCAAATATTAAATATACCTTCCATAGTTTTCTGAAACGGTAGCATCCTCTATGAGAATCGATAATTAAAAATTTATTTTCGGTTAAAAATTAATTTACGTTATTTGTATATTATACCCTTCGGTTACTCCTAAGGTATGCAAATATGGCATCATTTAGCTTTTGAATATACAGTGACGAGATTGATTGAAATCTGACGTATTTTTAACTTATTAGTTAATACATTTTTGATATGACGAACAATGTGACGAAGAAACATTAAAGATTAGTCGCTATATCTCTGACTTTCAGGTATTATATTAGGCTGATTAAGCATGCTGAGTCAATCAAGTCCTTTGGTGTTTGTAGATATTTCTCTTAACCTTCTGGATCTTAAGGCTTAAAAACTACGGATCATTATTAGATATCACATCTAGCTATAATTATAATTTAGGTCAAGATTTACTATATTTATTTGTAACCAACTTACTTTACATATATTGACTCTCATCAACGTATCGTTTCTGAAATGATTTATAAACAAATTACAACTGATCTCTCATTTACAACGTACGCTTAAATGCATGTTGTAGAGGGGCCTTCAGTTTTTAACTCGATTTGCTTTGATCAGGAAGTGAGGACACAAATTTAAGAGAATCAGAATGTCCTAATAGGATAAACAAAATCGATATGCTCCACTCAGAATACGCCCCTCAGTAGAAATTTTAAGCACTGACTTTCTTCCACCTGGTAGACCTTATACAGCTACACAGACACAAGGAAAAGGGACTACTGTTCGGATTGATCGCTAAGTTGCCAGGGCATCCGCCTGAAGACCTGGGTTCGACTCCCAGGAACTTTGACACGTTAAACTTCCCTTGATCCTAGTGTTTCATTATCACTTTACTTGAAAGAATTCAATAATGAAAATGTACTCGATTGGCATGGGCATGGCAGTATATTCGTCCCATGTAAAATCTTTACTAAAAATTAGAGGCATTTTATTTCGGAGGAAATATAAATGAATAAACGCTCAGAAGCCTCTTTCACATCCCTCGAATTCCTAATATTGAAAATAAGGGAAAATAATGATTGGTAGGGAAAGGGAGTGCAAGATTCCCAAAGTCCCGGCTTAAAGAAAACTTCGATTCAATCAGAGGACGGAGTAGAATGGAATTTTCTTATCGGTTGCTGCTCTGAGTGGTTCATTAGAAATGGCTGAGGAAATCCATATCGGGAGAGGCATTATAAGAGTAAAAATGAACGGAATTCTAAGGGAGACCTCTGAACGGTAAGCAATTTTATTTGAGGGAATCCTCAGAAAAACACTGATTTGCGTAGAAAAAGCGTTCGCGGGATCTATTTTAAAGGTCCCGAAAAAAATTGGAGACGATATGTCTCATTAATTGGAAGAATTTGACAGGAAATCACCTTACATCGGCCTTGTTATGAATATCTAATTTAAACTAAAACCGAATTCTTCATGCTGTAATTAACATCATGTTTCCTCCATTACCTGTGCTGTTATTTTGTTATTTCTTACCCTTTGGAATTGGTTGTTTTTTTTTATTATCTATCCTGCGAGTGTTATAAATCCTGTGACTATTCTCTGCTATTTATTAATGAATACGATTCACCCAAAGTCGTTTAGCATAAATATGTTTCAACCAGAAGAATTTTTCCCAGAGACATTATGCCCAAGAATTTTCTTGCCCCGAGGGGTTTTCTCCCAAGAGTCGGGTCATTCAAGATATATTTTACCCAAGGGATATTTCACCCAATTCAAACAATGGCCACCCAACCCAACGCAATCTGATCGATTTTTAAAGTACCAATGGCTCAGTGAATACTCTGTTTAATACGATCGTATATCGTACAACATGCAAACAACAAGAATCTTGTCCATTTTGGAAACGTTTCTCGGTCCTGTCCTGCGATATAGGTATTTGTATATACGTGGTTCAAACACTTAGCGGAAACCTATCCGTTATGGAAAAATATTTTTCGACAAAAACATTCGACGCTATGCTTTCCACTAAAGGCTGATTTCACTGTATTTAAAAAAGATATTCGATATAATATCCGTAAAATATACAATAAGTATTCCTGATTAACCATTTTGTAATGGTCTTTTCATTTGCATTTATGGATGTGGAGATAATAATATTCTGTATTGCTTAAATCGTGATGGAAGCTAATATTTTGCATACGTTTATGCTACTACCACTAGTCATCATCATCGGCCATTTTCAATCCGACGTCGGATGTAAGCCTCCCAAAGCGTTTTCCAATTTTTTCTATTCGGAGCTTCTCTTTGTCCCGTTACCCCTAGGTCCTTGATATCTCAATATTCAACATTACGTTTTGTGATGAACGGACGCGATAAATTCTGTGAGCGTTACTCAGATGCTTCAGACGCAGGATGGGAATCATTAGAAGTTAGAATAATTAATTTACAAAATTTATGTTCAGAGAAAGCACGTACACAGAATTTAGCCGATATAATGCGTCCTCCCTGTTACATAGGCCGTTCTGATACAGTAAGAGAAACCAGGGAAACAGATGCTAGAGCAGACCGATTCAAGAATTCATCTTTTCCGCAAAGGATACAAGAATGTAAGCGATTAGGGAAGTAGAGTCAGAATATCTTAGGGAAGTAGGTAGAATAACGCTGTGCATACGTATGTACCCACCTGCCACACCCCGAAAGGCGGTTTGCAAGGTATTTATAGACATAGACGATATCAACGGAAAATAATTTTATTATTAATGATTATCGCTAACAATACGCTAAAGAGAATTTTATCCTCCATGAAAGTTAAAGAGCCGCTGTATCCGTCATTAATTTAGAAAACGTCCACGAGATAATGGATAAAGCCCAGCTTTTCTATGAATAATTTAGAGCCGTACCCTATAATTCAAAATGAATCGTGAGAGATTCTAAAAAGCTTTCTGGCCACCACTTCCTCTAAGCCTTAAATTTTAGTTTTGAATGTGACAGGAGACATTTTTCAAACGTTAGTGCAATCAACAAGCAAAGAATGTGACTCCCGATCTTTGGGAACCGTGAAAAATTAATGAGGATTAATATCGCATGAACGGATTGGCAGAGATTCGTTTGTCTTATTATCTTCATTCAGGCGATTCTTTCGTTCGTTCCCTCCACCAGCACTTTTCTCATGTATAAGTGAAAGAGATGGAGGTGAAAGGGTTGAAAATCAATGGAAAACGGCGCCTCGACAGCTGAAGAGGGTAATGGAAAGTCTGGAAGGAGCATAACCGCACCTGGATACCAGCCAAAGGAAAGTGAAACGAAATGTGTGCGGCTTAAGGAGGTCGACACTGAGGGAAATCCTAGCCCAGAAAATATTTTCAATAAATGGCCAAAAGAGAAAGGCGTTGAAACTAGGAAATGAAAAAAATATTCAGGGAAAAATAACCAACTCTGCATTAATTGTCTGTAAGGACTAAGATAGATATTTCCAACCCAGTATACTACGGCTCTGCAGCGTACCGTAAGCTCTTGGTGTGCCGCATCCTAGAATACCATTTCCTGAGAATTTTAAATACGTTTTAATTTCTTTTCCAAATGCTTTATCGATTGCTAAGATAGTTTAGTTTCGAAAATTGAAATTTCACGCTATACCAAACCTGCATAACTTACTAAAAGGGAAGGGCTGCGTGGGTATGGCAAAAAATCTAGGGCGTAGCCAGGATCCAGGAACAAGAGTACTCGTACTTCCACGGAAAATCAAATGTCTGTCTGTAAAGTATTCAGACCGAAGGCTGGTTGGGACCTCATCCCCTCTACCATCAGCTACGATGAGCTAGGAGATGGAAATGAGGCTTACTAGGCAAGATGAGGGGTGAGTTAGTTTGTACTTTCTTTCCTCACTAAGCTAGAATGCTACGTATAAGCAGAACAAGCCCATATCAGTGAAGCACAATGACTCTACGAGTAACACTTTTCGTAACATTGCATAAGGAGAATCCCTAATTAATGTTATTATTCAGCATGACTCTCCTCAATCCTCAATGTCTTTTATATCATCACAGCTATGAACATGACTGAGACAAAAGCATAAAAAATACACCAAAATCTAACAAAGATATAAACTGATTTACTTTAAAATGTATACCTTGCCAATCCACAGCAGTTTTTGTATGGCATAATTGTGAGGGGCCTACTTCTTGCATGCTTTCGTTTATTGTTAGCTCTGTCTTCATAGTGGTTTGAACCCCAAAGGGTTTTTAAAAAGGTTATTATTATTAAAAGGAATTACGGGAAGTTAATCTCTAAAATTTCAAAAGAATATAAATTTATAAATACAAATAAATAATTAATATGATACTTAACGTATTTTCAGTATCATGCTCTCTCTAATTTGGAATGAAACGAACGGTCTATATTCCTAGAATTTCTTCCAACAGCTCATCATTGGAGGAAGAACGTTGTTTGTGTTTGGATCCCAACACGTAGCTTTGTGGCACTGTTCGTCAACCATTTTTGGTGATTGCCAATCGTTCTCAAATTTCAAACAATAACCATTTTTCCTAAATATGTGTAATTGCCAAAACAAACTGCGCACCTCATTTGGCCACCGTATCGTATGCTGTACAGGTCTTTTCTATACATAGGACTCTTTTGAACATCAACATGAATTCGTACTAAGGCTAAACTAAAGTATGCTTTAGAGTGTAACAAAGTTTAACAGCTCGCGAGTATGCCATGGTAGAAGAAAGTCTAAACTAAGGCAATAGGAAAAAGTATTCAGATTTTGAGAGATATTTAGTGCTTTATACGCATTCCCGATGGTTAAATATATTTCAAATGACCTCTTAGGCATTTAAGACGACAGTTTCAATCATTTGATTTCTAAGGAATAAAACTTTAAATCATCATGTATTATGCAGTTTTTGCATTGCTTAGTTGAAGAAATTCCTGTTAAATTTTAAACCACCCATAGTCAATATTTTCCTTGTATAAAATATATTGCTTAAAGAGCCAAGATCATCCAATTTTTGGCCAAATGCTCTATATATGCATAAAATATTACTCACCACTTCCGTAGTCCTGTTGCTGGAAACTTTCCTTCCCCTTACACAATCCTAGGCAATTCTCTGATTCCTGGAAAGGAAATATCAGCCTATTAATCATCGGAAAACGATTTTAATGATAGGTACGAGCTTGAATAAATTATGTTAGCATCTAATTTCAAGAGTAACGTGGTAATTAAGTTTGCAAGAAAAAAATTAATAAAGTGGGGTTACAACCTTATGCGGTGGAAACACCAGTTTAAATATTTATAACGGTTAATGGGGAATTAATGGAAATGAGTAAACTGAATTCTTCATTGGGAATAGCAAAATGTTGTAGCAATAAATTTACGCAAATAATAACTTAAAGCTTAATAACTTAATAAAACTTATTTCATATTGGGGTCGGAATCACTCCGTTGACTAAATGGGGCTCTGTTAATATCAAGTCACAAAAGAATCACACGAGCAACGTTAAAGTACCCTTTAGTACATGTTGGTGAAGAGGGATAATACCGCTATAGATTTTTAGAGAAGATGGGATATTTTACAAACGGAGATACGGAGACGTGGTTGACGTTTACTAATACAAAAAATGCATCACATTTTCTACATCCTTCTGTAATATGAGTATAAAATAGAAAATGTTAGATTGTTCTTTTAAGCATTAAATAAGTTCATTCAACTGTTATCGCAGGACCTTCATTGATACCGCAGTTTATCTTATCCGTAACATCATACATATAAGCACAAAAGTGTATAAGTAATTGGGGTTCTAGTTCTTAGTTGGGTAATGCTGGAAAAATTTATAAGACCGCCACATAATAAAGGTGTCATTGAATTAAAAATTAGATGGAATTTACATAGGATTCCATATTAAGAAGTATCCCATATTCCATATATAAATATTCCATAAAATATAACTCAATTGGAACGAATAAAAAAACCAATAAAGGAAATGTTTTTCAAATAAACACAATAGCCTTTTTTCAACTGTGAGAATTAAGTCGACATGGTTTTTTAGTGCTTAGAAAAGCTGCCTTAGGTGTTCAGCTGCACGTCTTTTCGTGCTATATCAATTATCTTTTCCTCTTTCTTATTGTTTTTGTTTGTTTTATTTCCGTAAATATCCTTTTCTCATTTACGCTTTTATGGAAATAGTTCTTTTTTAGACAACTGCATTTTCAACTGAAATCACGTTGAGCCTTTGCTTCCTTCTACAGAGTAAAATTGGAACATTAAAAAAACATAATTATCATTAAACTTCACTGAAGTAGGCGAGGTGTTGTGGTAATCCATAATGGAAATAATTATGGAAAAATTGTTGTACTTTTACCACAATATTTATTAATAAGAACACACGACCGGTTTCGACGATTAATCGTCATCCTCTGGTGAAGAAATTTAAACATCAAACCTTTAAATACTAACTAGCTGAAGGGGGAAGGACATGGAGAAGGAGAGAGAAAGGAGAGGNGAATGACAGAGAACCGAAAACAAAAAACCGGAAAAACAACTTCTCCTAATAACTCTGAATCGATGAATTTGTCGAGAAGCTTCCGTCGATAATCTGATCTTCTTATCTGGAGAGCATTCCACCCGAGGGATTTTATCATATCAACCATGCCCGGCATGGTAGTTCAGGTTCAATACCTGCCTGAAAAGTTGGAGACCTCGGTTCGAGTCCCAGTCATGTCACTATTTTTTACACTTGATATTCCTGTGGGAATAGTTGCATGAGTTCATCAGGCAAAGAAATTCACCTTTCCTTAAATCCTTGTGGTGTCCCTGAACTTTTTTATGAATTGGACTCTTTCTAACAAAAGTCATCTGCGCAAGTGCCACAACCTTTTGTGGGCTACAAATACACATTCTTAAGTTTTTCTCTCCTGTGTAAATTTCCCAAGTGCTGCTTAACTCCTTCATTGTTTCGATACTTAAGACTTATCGGAAAATCAGTGAAAAATAAGGTTTAAGTAGACATTTCTCGCCCTCTCACAGAAAGCGACGCTAACCGTTATCCGTAATTCTATTCAATTTACACCAGATTTTTGAAAAAATCAAAAATGTTCGAGAGCTTCCCTTAATACATAAAATAAAGTCACCTTCGACTCATTAAAAGAAAGGTGAGCTTTAAAACATCGTAGCGACATATTTCCGCTCCTTAATTGCTTCGCAAAACGACATAAATTTTGAAAGTATACAATTGCTATGTATACATATACTTATAACTACTAAAATTTTAAGTCTCAAGCTCGCGCGCTCGAAGTTCCTCCGCATTGCCCCAGGTTAGTAATTACGGCGAATGCGAGAAAAGAAACCAAAAAAAAACATAGGAAGAACGGAACGCGTCTTCCCGCCGCTTCATACAGCAATATTAATGTATTAATTTGTTCGACTCGCGAGAGCCGAAAGCTGTCGTAACAGGTCGCGAGTGTCGAAACCGATTGTAAAATCTTTGTGGAAACAAAGTGCAAAGTATTTCAATTCCGTTTCAATACGTAGACGTTATTTTCAAAATGATACATCAGATATAAATTCAATCTTTAATAACTCAATACTCTCTGAGCAAAAATTGTGTATATTATATATTATGCAAAGACATAACTGCGGAGCTAAAACTTTAAAGTAATAAAGAGCGATTCGATGGCAAATCCACTGCGAAACACCTTTGAGCATGATTCAGGTTTTGCAATGGGGCGACATAATCGGATGCGGATTGCATTTATTCACGCCGTGACTGAATTCCCCCAACCATTGCTTCTTTACCGGTATCTCTATAGCATCAATCTCGTCGCTCTAATTTGTAATTTTCGCGCGATGATGTATCTCTATGGCGAAGCGCGCTTCGTGCTTAATCGTGCTGTGCGTGGTAGCAAAAGTTCGTCATGGAACGTGTGCTGTAACCGAATATTACGGCATAAAATCAGAATCAGTCTTGTTCGTTACTGTAAAATATCGTAGGAGTTAATTTCTATCACCAACTATGAGTTATTCGGCAATTAAAACCTCATAGCCCATACTTCTCGAAAGTTAATGGTACAGCCGATGCTCAGTACGGAGGAAAAAGCCGTACGTGGACAATTCCATAGATGAGAGACTGTATAGCAGGGGTGGGCAACCTTTTTGAAACTGCGAAAATCGGTCCAATATCTGATACCAAATTTTCCTCGTGCTAACCAAATTTTTTGAGAACTTATTATTTGTGTCTCAGTATTTGATTTTTAATTGATAACATTTGGAATGAAAGTATACGTTTTTACTGTAAAATTGAAAATAAATTGAATAAGGAGTTGTTTTCCATGCCAGAAACAAGTCATTGGTTGCCACTGCGTTAGCACGCCTTCTAATCGTCTTTCCATCCCAAAAAAATCATGGCTGAACATTTTCTTTTAAAAATAATTCCTCGTCGTTGTGTGCCTCACATTTTTAAGAACTAACAGTACAATGTGGAATTCCTTTTATTCAGAGTAAGTTCCATTCCGACGAGCAATTGGTATTTTGCCTCATTTCAGTACGGGCAATTGCTCGCCAACAATTCTATATCAAATAATTACTCAACTTTACAATTGGTCGACAGATTTTTTGTTCAACGAACGTCAACTTATTTTGTGTTTTTTATATTTTAATCTTTGTATTAATTAAGGTTTAGCATTATTAGGAATTAGGACGTTTAGAATTGTATTGATTACCATAGGTGTTAGATTACTTTTATTTTAAAAATTTTTATATCACTGACTCAGAGGTTAGGTGTAAGAGAGTCCCATTTGGCCTAACCTCACCGTAAGGGTAAATAAATAAATTATATAAACATATGAGTACATCCCCAATTATACGGTGAAGATCGAGCCTATGATTGTGGCGAGTGAGTCGGGTTGGGTTGAATTGGGTTGGGAGTGGGGTTTCCTAGCAGGTTTTCTGCGAATATATTTTCTCGAGGACGTGTCTGGCGAGGAATTGTCCCAAAGAGCTAAAGCCTTCCCAAGTGGGCAACGCGTTTGCCTCTACAGGAAGCGTTCCTGGGTTCCATTCTCGGCAGAATATTTTCCCATATGTGCGAGATAAGCTCAGTTGTCGTAGTTTTTTAATTACAATTCTAAATCTGCCTTAACTACTAGTCATCAACTGGGGAAAGCTTTTTGGGAGAATAGATTTCTTTAGATTTAGATTCATACCCCGCAAGCCGCCAATGGCGCATACAGGACTGTCAACACAAAAGACCTCACCTAATCCATCCTGTTCGCATCTCTAATGCTCTGCGGAATAAACGACCAGAAGTAACTATTTGTTTTAGCAATTATATCCTTGTAACGCTTGGTTGTCGTCTCTCAGAAGTCGCGCTAGTTGTTTACCAGAATGACAGAGAACCGAAAACAAAAAACCGGAAAAACAACTTCTCCTAATAACTCTGAATCGATGAATTTGTCGAGAAGCTTCCGTCGATAATCTGATCTTCTTATCTGGAGAGCATTCCACCCGAGGGATTTTATCATATCAACCATGCCCGGCATGGTAGTTCAGGTTCAATACCTGCCTGAAAAGTTGGAGACCTCGGTTCGAGTCCCAGTCATGTCACTATTTTTTACACTTGATATTCCTGTGGGAATAGTTGCATGAGTTCATCAGGCAAAGAAATTCACCTTTCCTTAAATCCTTGTGGTGTCCCTGAACTTTTTTATGAATTGGACTCTTTCTAACAAAAGTCATCTGCGCAAGTGCCACAACCTTTTGTGGGCTACAAATACACATTCTTAAGTTTTTCTCTCCTGTGTAAATTTCCCAAGTGCTGCTTAACTCCTTCATTGTTTCGATACTTAAGACTTATCGGAAAATCAGTGAAAAATAAGGTTTAAGTAGACATTTCTCGCCCTCTCACAGAAAGCGACGCTAACCGTTATCCGTAATTCTATTCAATTTACACCAGATTTTTGAAAAAATCAAAAATGTTCGAGAGCTTCCCTTAATACATAAAATAAAGTCACCTTCGACTCATTAAAAGAAAGGTGAGCTTTAAAACATCGTAGCGACATATTTCCGCTCCTTAATTGCTTCGCAAAACGACATAAATTTTGAAAGTATACAATTGCTATGTATACATATACTTATAACTACTAAAATTTTAAGTCTCAAGCTCGCGCGCTCGAAGTTCCTCCGCATTGCCCCAGGTTAGTAATTACGGCGAATGCGAGAAAAGAAACCAAAAAAAAACATAGGAAGAACGGAACGCGTCTTCCCGCCGCTTCATACAGCATTTATTAAAACAGAAACGGGACTCTCTCGTGCTTCTTCTGCCAACGCCTCCAGTAAAGAAGTTGTCAAAGATCGAAACGAAACAAAGGGAATGGAAAGTTTATCGGAGATGGACGGAAAACGACAAAAACAGTTAACAAAGTCAATGAACAGGTCGCCATCCCGAAAAACCCACATACTAGACGGAAGTCATCGTAAGCGAGGGATATTTGTTAGGAATCCGTTATTTGAATTTTCTTTTTCTTATGGGCGAAAGGCTGTCCTGGGTCAGAAGTCCAAGAACCTGGTGATAGTGATGCCAGCGACGTACAGTAGGGTTACAAGAGAAAGTATATATCATTCAACCCTGATTGGGGTGAATGGTACACGGTATATGGCGCTCGCCAAGTTTTTGGTCTGATTGACAACCTTTGCTTCAGCCAAGTGTAGGACAGATCTAGAAACTTGCCAAGGGGTGGGGGCGGTATGTGCCATGAGGGAGGGAGTAATTAAAGACAATTTCCTTCACTCACCTCCAATTGAGATTTAAATACCATTTTGTCGCGATAACTGTTGTAGATATATAGTGGTTGTAGAAAAACTATTTTATTTTAATTTAAGCTCCTTGTCAGATCCTAGGGAAATTGTTGGTACTGAGAGGACATTATTAATATCCCCTGGATTTACCAATAGCAAATTGTCTACCTATTTACCCTGCTATCCGCCTTTGGGTATCTAAAATAGGGTGCAAGTGCTACTTAATTCATTCCCCTTATCTGTCTCTGTCTTAATTTCTGAAGAAAGAATACATTTTATAATAGACCGTTCATAAAAAATTGTAACTTATCTCACATTATATGATCGGCCAATGGATGCGTAATAGAAATTGCGTCCTCTGAGATCAAAATTATCTGAATTTCGTGCAGTTCAGTCTAGTTTTAAAAATCTGTGAAATAAATTCTCGTCGTATGTTGAACGGGACCAACTTCTTATGTTTTACAGTATATGTTTACTGATATTTTTCGAATTTTTCCCACCCACCCAGGTACAATTAGCGTTTTAATTCGATTTTGTTTATGGAAAGATGTTAAAAATTATACATATTTGCATGGTTTTGTAACAAATAGCGAACGAAGCGAAACTATTTAACAATATGTTAAATTATTTTCTTTGCTTTAATTCTTTCTCGAAAAATTTAAATATATGAAAATCAGGTGCGTACTCGTAGGTATGTTAGCCATTCTGTTAATAACATCAGGATGTTGAAATCCACCAAATACGCAAGCTTCCTGGAGCACACAGCCAAATTAACGTACAATCTAGCGAGGAGACAGCACAATGAAGTCGTGGTAGTTATTGGGAGAAAGTCATCGTCGTTAATTGCATCATTTAAATCAATTTAATCGGATTCACTCTGCTAAGAAATGTTTCAGAAGTTTCTCATTCCCGAAGGACAAATGGTTTAAACCTAATTTTGAAACTCATTAAACCACCAAAAACTAGTTTCTAACCTAGTAAGGCATCCTTAGGGCAAGAAATTTCCACCGAAACTCCAGAAACAGACTCAGGCAGTACCCTGAGTGATTCAGTGGTCCTAATTTTCGACCAGGGATTCGGTACCCTAACAGTGGACTGCACCATTCCCTCAAACTTTCACTCCGCTCGCACGCTTTTGATTTTTCAAGGCGGATCCGGGAAACGGACCATTTCCTCTGCCCCCGAAACTTTGGTTCCGCAAAACGCAAGATTCCTTTTCTCGTCGCTAGGTTGCGCCGTAAATCGCCACAGGGTCCTCTTTCATCATTAGTTCGAAAAGTTGGGAGCGAGAAGGGTTCGAAAGGAAAATAAAAAGCGGAGAATGTTGTCGTAAATGAATTCTCGAAAGTCTACGTTTGGAGGGACTCGGAAGTGCAACTGTGCCTTAGGCGGTTTTTTGTAATAATATTCTACCATCTACCCTCCCTCAAGTTAGTCTCCTCCCCATAACATAATTCTGAAGCGTTTTTGTCATCCGAATTTCCCCTCTTTCGCTGTTTCCATAACATTTGCCATTCCTATCTACTCATTCNTTTCACTATCTTAGTCTCCAACTTCATAGCGACGTCAATCTATATTTTTGAATGCTGGGCGAGAAGAGTTGTAGCACAATAAATGTGTGGGAGTTTCTATTAGTAACATCTATAGGGGGTCTACAAACTCAAATGTGATGAATGCACGGCTACCTATTGTGGCCAGAGTGGTCGTCAAAACAAGAGTGCAAGAACACCGTAGGTATTACCTATCGCCTAAATAACATTGAGTCATCAGCCTTTGCAGCCCATTTGGAAGAAACCGGCCATAGAAGTTCCTTTTCCGTGAATCTCCACCACAGGCAGCCCAAAGGGAAGAAGTTAGATGCTCTGGAGATTATAGAAATAACGTGTGCGGAAAATCCCACCAATGAAGGGCGCCATCACTATCTTAGGCTACTTACTGAGATTGAATATTAAACCGTAAATAAAAAAAGCTCATAGTATAATGATACTGGTGGAACTAAGAAAATATAACTGCTTCATGCACTTCAGATTATCTTAGCGCTTAGGAGGAAACTTAGCGGATCGAAGTTTTACAATGTTGGAATTGCGGTAAATAGACGTATTCCACGGCTTTTATTCTAAGGGTGACAGGTATGGAGACTTAAGAAACCCCGGCTAAATTTGAAGAAGAATATCGGTAGGAGGGCTCCCTGATAGCCAAGTGGGCAACGTGTTCGACTTCTGTGAAAGCGGTCCCGGGTTCGATTCCCGGTGGGGGCCCACGTGCGAAATGACCTAAGCTGTCGAAGCACTTTTAACAATAATACTACTACTATTACGGAGATGGTCTATTTCAGATTTTTAATCGTTAGCCGAGATTGTGTTTCCCATTAGTTGCCAAATGCCATCTCTAACTTCAAGAAAATAAGGCTGAAAGCTGCATTTACAAGTGCACCTAGGGAAATGTCCAAGAAGAGTCTAGAGATTTAGTTTAAGAATCCATTCCCAAATAATAATGCCATCGTGTAGTCACTCTTTAATGTGTTTAATATTGAATAAACTGTTGGTAAGAAGTGCTATAAACTGCAAATAATCAAAACCTCCATCGGTTTTACGCAATTGGGCTCAAATAGAATATTCTGTGAAAAATGAAGATTAATTTTACAATTAACATTACTCACTCATCCAATTATTATTCCATGTATTTCACTTACGTAAAGCAAATATAACATATCCAAGAAGAAAACAACCTTACAACTATAGTATCGTTCGTCAGCTACGGTCATGTCGCCTATATGGGCCCCCAACCGGGAATCGAACCCGGGACCACTTCCACCAAAGGCAAACGCGCAGTCCACTTAGCTATCTGGGAGCCCAACAGCTTTATGATTTCCACAAAATAAGCATTTTTAAATGAAACCTTAGTATATTTAACATATTAAAGATAACCTATTACAATAATAGTAACCTTCTAGTCCTCCTGAGTCTGGGTAGACTCGTCAGGAGGTGCTAAATTTTACTACAAAGACAAAATATAGAATAAGCAAAGAAAAATCCACAAACAAATTACATAAAATACTACAAATTAAGAAAACATATATACAATTATCAGAGATAAACTACTTATAAATCATCACTATAACACCAGTAATATGCTACAATATTGTGAAATGTAAACAAAACATAGATCATATTAGATACTACATGTAGTTAAAATCATAATAACAGGAGAGTCAGTAAAAAGTTTCATACAATGAATATAACAACTAGAAAAGATAAAAACAAATACAATGGCAAGATACAAACACTGCAGGTTTAGAGCAACAACAAGCAAGTACAGGAAAACGGGTAAGGGTGACTTTGCACAAGATGGTGCGCACCCAGAAAAAATCCCAAGGAAGAATGGATTTGAAAAAAAACTGACGGGACCGGGAATCGAACCCGGGTCTCCCAATTAACAGAACATATCTTCAAGCCATTCGGGATACTTTCTGGATAAATTCGGGATGAATCTTCTGCCGGGATAGCTCAACGGACAAAGCACCCGACTGGCAATTGGGAGACCCGGGTTCGATTCCCGGTCCCGTCAGACTTTTTTCCAGTTCATTCTTCCTTGGAACAAGCAAGTATTTTATATTTATTGCAACTAGTTTCGTCTACGTTCTAGACATCTAAATATTTATTCTGAGAACATTGTAAGGTTCTTTTCATCTTGGATGTGACTCCGTTTCACAATTTGAGCTCGATCACGTTAGATTTATTATGAAGCGAATGCGAGTTTCAAATCAGTTCTACAGGTCTGTGGTCTAATATACTAGGGAATCAGAAAGATAGAAACAATATAATAGTAAATGCTCGCAATAATAAATCCAATTTGAAGCCTCGTCGTTAATTGCATCATTTAAATCAATTTAATCAGATTCACTCTGCTAAGAAATGTTTCAGAAGTTTCTCATTCCCGAAGGACAAATGGTTTAAACCTAATTTTGAAACTCATTAAACCACCAAAAACTAGTTTCTAACCTAGTAAGGCATCCTTAGGGCAAGAAATTTCCACCGAAACTCCAGAAACAGACTCAGGCAGTACCCTGAGTGATTCAGTGGTCCTAATTTTCGACCAGGGATTCGGTACCCTAACAGTGGACTGCACCATTCCCTCAAACTTTCACTCCGCTCGCACGCTTTTGATTTTTCAAGGCGGATCCGGGAAACGGACCATTTCCTCTGCCCCCGAAACTTTGGTTCCGCAAAACGCAAGATTCCTTTTCTCGTCGCTAGGTTGCGCCGTAAATCGCCACAGGGTCCTCTTTCATCATTAGTTCGAAAAGTTGGGAGCGAGAAGGGTTCGAAAGGAAAATAAAAAGCGGAGAATGTTGTCGTAAATGAATTCTNCTTTAATGTGTTTAATATTGAATAAACTGTTGGTAAGTGTTGATATCTACGTATACTGCTGAACGAATTAATCTCCTTTGCTATCACAATCTAAATTTTGTTACCTCGATATATTCCAAAAAGTCAATTTTTCTTAGTACTTTATTTTATGATCGAAGAAGGAACGCTTCTTTTTCTTTGGCGTTTAATCAATAGTATTCCTAAAATTTATTTTAATTTACGTCGGATCAAATGAAGAAGTTAGAAACGCGATAATCCAAATTTTCTCAAGGTTAGATTATTCATTGTAAAGAATATGCCCCTGTAGCAGTTGAAGCGTATGCGTTCCGAAAGACTTGATGCATAAGGTCCGTTTCATAATAGTATGGATAAAACAAGTGGATTCACTTTTAGATTTCTAAAGCCTCGGTGGCGCAATTGCCAGCGAAACAGTTGCCTAGATCCTGGCTCATGAAAACACGATGCTCATTTTCGTAGCTGACCAATCAGCCCTTTCAAATATTTAATCGATAAATGTTTGAAACTTTCTCCCAACTGCTGTGACTTTTCTCTCTTCCTTTTAGGACTGCTTTACTTCAAATTCAGCGCTTACTAGTCGACTTTGATATGAGTGCACAATATAGAGTACGAAGATGGCGGGGCCCTCGGATAGCCAAGTGGGCAACGTGTTCGACTTCTGTGAAAGCGGTCCCGGGTTCGATTCCCGGTGGGGGCCCACGTACGAAATGACCTAAGCTGTCGAAGCACTTTTAACAATAATACTACTACTACTACGGAGATGGTCTATTTCAGATTTTTAATCGTTAGCCGAGATTGTGTTTCCCATTAGTTGCCAAATGCCATCTCTAACTTCAAGAAAATAAGGCTGAAAGCTGCATTTACAAGTGCACCTAGGGAAATGTCCAAGAAGAGACGGACAGGGAAAAAGTTGAACAATACAGGGATTCAAATTCGGAATCTTCCACTTTCTGAATGTCTTACTTGATAGCTTAATTGGCTATAGCATCCACCTGGGAAGTGAAGGTGTCCGGATTGGAGTATCGATCCCGTCAGACTTTCTCCGCGTCCACTTTTACTTGGGAATTTATGTTATAAGTTTCGGAAAAACAACACTTTCTCTTGTAGGAGACCTAAAGTTTGCGATTACTGTTAAACTTAGGTGTTTTGGAATCCTTTGAATATGCAAGAGCGAGCGTCCTCCGGAAAGATTTTTGGGCGATAACACTTCGACAAGTTTCACGTAACATTTAAAAATATTCGGTAGTAAAATACAATTAAAAGTTTCCTTATCTATCGTAGGGATAGATTAAAGGGTCGAAGAGCGGGCGGGAGGATTAGACGGATCTACGCAATCAGAATCTACGCCTTATGCGAAAGATCATGTTGAGGCCCCCACAAGGAATTACGAGTAAAAATTCGAAATTTTCGGATTCGAGCAAATATACGTTCCATAAAATTCTAATTAGCTTCGCTCTGGCAAGAATAAAAAAAGCGTTTTAAATTACAATACATAGCAGTATTACAAATTATAAAGAATGATGCATATACTTTACAATACACTAGGTCATTAACAAATTCACCCTTAAGCCGAGCTTTCATAGTAGGTATACTTCCTCCGAAAACTTATTTGTTTATGTATTGTATTCATCTTTTCCTATCGAGTGAACGATGGCAGGAGAAAGCTGCACAGAGGTCTAATCTCGCGTAGATTAATCAGTCAATCTCAACTCCCAACTCCCTGAACTCCAGAGGCTAATTTATTGGAGAAGAGAACGGCAAATATACCTCAGGTTGGCGGATGCACAACGTTAAGCCAACTAATCTCTCTTGGCTTGTGTTCTTCCACCTCAAGAACTCTTGCACTCAATCATCTTGAACTGATAGAAAGTTTTCTGTTAGAACTTCTGAAATTTTTTGTTTACTTTTGGCTTTACATCCCTCCATTAAAAGGAAATAAACCTAATATCACCCAAATTATTGGATCACACTTGTTTCTGAATTGTTTCAAAATTCCCAAGGAGAAACGGACTGAAGAAAGTCTGACGGGACCGGGACTCGAACCCGGGTCACCCAATTGCCAATTCGTTGCATCAATTGAGTTATCCCACCAGAACATTTCTACGCGCCGGGAGACTTTGTAGGCAAATTTCCTAGGAATTTCTCTAGGAGCCAAGTCACCTAAACCTAATCGTGCCAAGTCACCTAAACCCTTTTCCTAGTGTTTCAAAATGTTCCTATCTAGTTTGCTTCTCAGTGGATAATTCTTTTGGTGCCTGTGTTTATTGCATACCATATGCCTTCTTGTAATATTTACATTTAACACAGGCTCACCTTGGAACTCTCTCTTATAAAGTACTTTTCCAGGAGGGGAGAAAACTCTCAGTATTTGTTTGGGAAAGTTTATTTAATATCTCCATATATTTTGCGGAGAAGTCAAGGGAAATAAGACCGACTCCCTAAGTCCCAAACCTCACTCAATTTCAACGCTCGCTTAAACAAAAACCGCCCAAAAACTCAAGAAAAATATACGCCGTATTACTTACGACTCCCATCACTTACAGTTCTTCCAGCCATTTTAAGTTTCTATATCATCGGCTGCGGGTTCAGTACATATTTCTATTGCGACGTCAAGAGCAGTTCACCGGGATAAAAATTTTCGCTCTCCCTTTCTCCAAAGTTTTACTCCGGAAAAAAAAGATGGGAATGAAAATTAAAAAGCCTGGCTCGCAGTAACGCGGTGAATCGCTAAAATCGTAAAGAAGAGCACCAGGAGACCTGTTTCGTCGAAAGGTCCGCGAACGTGAAAATTGGAGGACACCGCGATTGGATGAAAAGGCGTTGAATGTTCCGAGCGGAAGTGAAAGGAGGGGGGGAAAACTTGGCGCCAAAGTGAAAGCTGAGTTGGAAAGTGAATGGTAGTTATGAGGAAAAAAGAGAACGAGGAATGAATGGGATGATTGTGGGAAGCGAAATAAAAATGGGAATTTATTGGGAAACTGAAAGGTTGCAAGAAGAGAGAGGCAAAGGAATTGAGTAGAAGGGGCAAATAAGGTCCTTCCAGTACAATGAGAAAACGAGGTAGCGAAAAAAGTATGAAAAATGTAAGAAAGGTGAGTTAAATAAAGAATGTATTGATTCACCAGATAATGGCAACAAATTATCTGAGGGCATCTGATATTAAAAATGAACCAGTTAGTCTTTACCAAAATCTTAAGAAGAAAGGCACCATTACTTAATCTTTGAATTTCCCTTTCACCGGAGAAAGAAGATGCAATGCATATATTATGCACTGGTAATGATACTAACAAGGAACTGGAAATATTGATAGGTTTCACCGGTCTCTAATACAATACAATACCAAAAAACAATGTATGGTAGGCTCCGGGTAGCAAGGTGGGCAACGCGATCGATTTCAGTGAAAGCGGTCCCGGGTTCGATTCCCGGTTTCGATTCGGTTAACGTGCGAAATTACCTTAGCTGTCGAAGCACATTTTCTATGAAAATAGATTGACGTTTTCGTCAATTTGCTGCTCAGATGCACATAATTTTCATTTGCTTATAGAACTAAAAACTGGTTTGCTATGGAATTTGGATGAACAATGAGTAAAATCCTAATCATTTCCGGCGGAGACGCTAATTAAAAAAAAATAAAATTAATAATTGCCTAAATTCACTACTCGGAGGTCTAAAAATCTACTTTTGTTTATAGAAAAAAAATTACTTTCCCTTGCAATTTTGATAAATAAACAATAAAAATCTTTACGTTTTCGGGAGAGAGACTCGATTTCTAGAAAATAAGATTCAAATTTCCCTCAATTCGCTGCTCAGAACTGCAAAATATACATTTGTTTACAGAAACTAAAAATCATTTTCCTCGGTGAATTCGATGAAAATTATTACTTTTCCGAGAAAAATTCCCGATTTCTGCAGAATATGATTGAAATTTCCTTCAATTTGCTGTCAGAACTCAATTTCGGGGTTGTTTACAGAAAAAAAATCGGTGTCCTGGACAATTTCAACGAGAAACAATCTTAAATCTTCTCGGGAGAAAGACTCGATTTCTTCCAAAAAAGATTGGATTTGTCTGAATTTCATGCTCAGAACCACAAAATCTTCAGATGTTTATAGAAAATATATCGGTTTCCTTGGTAACGTCAATTAAAAAAACAATAAAAATCTTAACTTTTTCGGGGAAAAGACTCGATTATCACAAAATAAAAATAGATATTTGCATCAGTTCGCTGCTCTGAATCACAAAAGTGTTGAATTATTTATAGAAACTAGAAAAGTGAAAGACTCTATTTATTCTAAAAAAGGTTGAATTTACCTGAATTGACAGCTCATAACCCCAAAATCTACATATGTATTATAGAAAAAAATCAGTTACCTAGGCATTTCGATAAAGAAAACCAATATATATCATTACCTTTCAAGGCTTTTCTGGAGCTAATGGATACATTGTTAAAGAATTGGTAATAATTAACGTTCATAGCAAGTGTTGCAATACTTGGCTCTTTCAATTAACAGTGATTTCATTATACACAAAAGATGCTTCGTGGTTAAAAAAATAATTATCATGGGTTAAATGAATATTCTGGGGATATTGAACACTCACAATTGGAAAGCATTTTGAGACAGTACACCAGTCACTTTACTAAGCTATTTACAAAGGGGTTGGAAAAGACTACATTCCTAAACAAGTTATTACCTGCAAATTTATGTGTTGCGAATTTGGTCCCGGAACTATTCCAACGCACAATTTCTATGGTGGTAATTTTGAATGGTTTGAGTTAAAAAATATTAATGAACCTTTATGCGTCTTTTCCCATCCATGTATATTTACTGTGCAAATCATTCTCCCGCCAATCATGCTTTGGGACATTCGAAAAGGTATGAGAAATCGGAAGACATTATATCTTGCTAAAAGTCCAGATC
>KZ308398.1:1015232-1029471 GCA_000376725.2 Ladona fulva
CATTAGTCTGAGTAAGAACGTCAGACCAATCAGTGTGATAAAGGAGCTCATTTAGATATCCATAGTCAATTTTAGTGAAAGAGCTCAAGCATTCATTTCCTTGATAAGAAGGCTGGGAAATATCTAATGAGCACATTGTCAAATGATGATCAGTAATACCCAAGTCAAATGGATGGCCAATAATTCCAAAATTATCACGACTTCTAAAATATATGTGATCAATACAAGATTTAGATCTTTTTGTGACTCTTGTAGGTGAATCAATTATTTGATCTAAACCATAGCTCGCCATTAGAGTCTGATAGTCGTCTACTAACTGTGATTTATGAAGAATACACAAGTTCATATCTCCGATTATAATTAAATTTCTCTCGTACGTTGTTTCCAAAAGAGACTGTAACTCCTTCAAAAACTCAACAGCAGGGTTAGAGTGCAGTCTATAACATGACTTGCAATATAATGTAAAACAGCGCAGCAGAATCTTGTGAAAATATTTCCCGTAACTGATTTATTCTTACAAAAATTAAAGCCGAGTAAATTTGTTAAAATCAAAAAAATTTTAAAATTCATATCAAAAGTCAAGTGACTAATCAGAAAGCATACAGTTTTACTGATCGTCTGGATAATATTCTCAAGAAATCTTAGAAATGCATAAAGGCAATAATTTTCATGCTCCTGATGCAGTTTTCAAATCACTGTGTATAGTCTATCTTTTATATCGAATGTGTTAACTGCATTGATACATGCACATTGCGTTACGTGTGCAGAAGCATATTAAGTATTATGACAGGAATGTTCTAATAAGTAAGCATAAATAATTGGCAGCTCAAACTATACTTACATGAAGACTGTTAACTTCAATCGCCAACCGAATTTTTACAAGTTATACGGTATACTCAAGGAGAAACAGACATGAAAAAAGACCACCAGGGTCTTCCGCTTTCCGAAAGACTGCTCTAGCCATTCCGCTATCATACAAGGACGTTTAGTAGAGCTTGCATCTCTCCCACTTCCAAGGGTTATTCCTCGACATCTCCATCTACAACATCTACATCTTTCTTGTTGTCACGTATCGTTCGCGGAAAGAAAGAGTCCTTAGAATGAGTCCTCGCTTTTTAAAATTTTATTTACGCTTTTGCCGGATCGGCCGAAGTAGCAGAGGAGTCGTATGATAACGATTAAATCTTTCGCAAATATACTTTGTCTAAATTTATCAAGCAATCGCAGTCTAGCTTATAATCTCCTTCCTGGATTCCCAACCTGCGTCTGAGAGCATTTCCGCACCGCTTGCTTTTTTAAGAAATGTATCGCTTAGGTGTTTAAAAACACTCCATAAGCCGTGTGTCGGCAGGCGGAAGTCATGTTTTGAAACAAACGGGAAGCTATGGATTACCGATTTCTGGGATATCCCCATGCGCATTTCAGAGACAATGCCTCCATTATCAAGGGCTCCACAGACTTCCTATTGTGCAGCGCTTGATAATGGAGGATAACAGATATTCGTGGAGGCAATGTTTCTGAAATGCCCATCGGGGTTTTCACAGAAATCGGCAATCCGGAGCTTTTCGTCACTAAACGTGAGTCCCCACCCGACGACATACGGCTTATGGAGTCTTTTTAAACCTCTAATTCATTAGCAGTCGTGTTCCAACTTTCTTTTCTTTCAAACCGTATCGCCTTGCGCTGAACTTTATCGATATTGCTGGTACACATTTCGTCCACAGGTTCCCATACATTCGCAGTATATTCCAGATGGGGTCTGACCAAGGTGAAGTAACATCGCTCTCTAAACTTTCCATCTCATCTGCCAACAATGTGCTTTATAAAAACGAGCTTTTTAGATGCTTAACCGCAAATTGTCTCTACTCTAACTCTACTGCATTAATATACATATACTAAATTTGTTCCGGTGTTACTAACGTAATTGTTTCCTTTCGGAGATGATTTTTAATTTATTACATTAGCCAAAAACGCTAAACATTCCACTGTCAGAGATTTAACTACCTCTGAACCTTCTCAGACTTCTCAGAGAACTGCACCCACGTTTCTGCCACGAATTGAGAAATAGCGTCTAATTTCCCGGTCATGACATATAACCAGATGTGATCACACCGAAACTCGAACAATCTTCATTAATGTGGCCATCCCTCATAGGAAGGAAACCTCAAGATTCCAGGTAGTGGAATCATAATGAGATGTCTCATCCTCAAATTCCCAGGAATCTCATTCTCATCTGAATACTTACGACGTTTCCGCACGGACGTGAATTCGACTGCCTCTAAACCGCGCACCCCAACGACAACGAGTGGGGAGGTAATGGAATTCCTTCGCAAGTCGTGATCTGCAACAGATTCTTCATTCCAGCGCCGAACGCCCTCTCTCAAACAGAGGCAACCTTCCCAAAGTCTTCCTTTTCTTCTCCCTCCAACTTTCGCGGAAGACCGCTTCGCTTCCTATCCCTTTATCCACCTATTTACTCCACTCAACACTCCATCCCTTTCATCTTCCCTTATCGTGAACCTCTCCGTTTATCGGTTCCGTCCACGTTTTCTACTACTTCCCTCACCTTACGGGATTTTGATTCTTTAATCACCCTTTGTTCTCGCATCACCGTTTCTCTCCCCCTATTATCTCTTTCTTCCTTTATCTTTTATCGTTTCCGTCCACGTTTATTCCTCTTTCCTTTCCCGTTCTTTGATCCGCTTTGCTCCTGATCCCCTGATTCTCGATAAGCTCATCTCTTTTTTAGTATCTTTCATTCCCTTTTCGTCTTCTTCTGGCTAGTCTTCCTTCCTCTTTCCAACCCATTCGCCTTTCCCCTTTTTCTCTTTAACCGGCACTTCTTTATAAATTCTCTATCTTCTATATTTTTTGCTATTCTACCAATTTTCTGCTCTTTTAGGCTCAAGATTGGTAGGACGAATAGCAAAACTCTTCGAAAAAACAACTAGGTGGCAGTCGATTCGCCGAAAAGATAATTAGGTGAGATATTGTAAGAAAACTGTTAAGGTCAAATATCTTTTTCGACCTCCTCGTTGCTTGGCCGAATCAAGATGGATTGGGAAGGTTGAATGGTGGAGTTACAATTCAGGTTGCATTAATATACCTTTTACTATATATGCATGTACCCGTTTCGGTTCCGACCCTTGCTTCCAACCCATTTTCATATTAAATATCATCCTTTAACACATCACTCTTCTTTCAATCCTCATAGCCTTTACGTCACAAAATTCGATTGCGAGGGCATTATCCAGATGGTATTCCATGAAGACAATGAGTGAGTTGACTAAACACATTTATTTATTTGAAACAATGTACAAACAATATCATGTGGTTTCGCGTATATAACTCGTATATCAATACGAAAGAAACACCAACAGGAACAACTTTTCACAAGGAAACTAATTCCTATTTTATTTAACTTATGAAACAAAGTTACTAGCCAATCCGTCGATTTCGTATATCAATGTTTCTCTCAACTACTGCTATAAATCTTTCCCTATTTTCGATTCCATTCCCCTTTATTCCCCTTTTACTTTTTTCTTTAGTATTTAATTAAATTCTCATTCTAGCATAATCTTTCCCTTCCACTTCCTCAAACATCATTTTTCTTCGTTTTCTTCTGCTTCGTCATTACCTCCTCCCATTTTATCCCTTCTCTGACGTCCACCTAACTACCCCCAGTATCTTCCAATTTTTCATCCTTGATTTTTTCTTATACTGCACACTATTTCGGGCTGTATAAGAAAAAAATAAGTTTATATACTCCCCGAAGTTGCAGGGGGGTCGCATAATGCCATTTACGTCATCCGCAAACGTAATTTCTCTGAATTTAGCTAGACTGCGATTGCTTGCTAAATTTAAATGAAGTACATTTGCGGATGACGTAAGTGGTATTATGCGACCCCCTGCTACTTCGGCCAATCCAACAATGAGCGTAAAATAAGATAAATAGGTTCGAGGACAAGTCGTTTTAGGGACTCATTCTTTCCACGAACGATACGAGATAACAATAAACTAAAGAGGTAACTCGAAAGCTTGGTTTTTACACACCCTGCCACACGCCAAAAGGTGGCTTGCAGGGTATTTATTGCTTTGCTTTACTGCCTTGAAGGCAGATGCATATCTTAAACTTTAATTTTGCTCTTTCCAATTATTTCCAATTCAATTTTCTACTCTTCTCCCACCCACCTACATAACGAGCACAAGCAATGGAGAGGTGAAAGATGCGAGAAAACGCTGTCCCTGTCGAAGTTAAGTTTTAGTAAAATCACTAAAATGATAAAATGGGAGTAAACTTTGAAGTATCATTCATAGCTAAATAAAATTATTTCCCTCAATTAGTTTAGGATGATTAGGGTGATTTCTAGACCAAGCGAGTGAGGACTAAAATTAGCGGCACCTAATAGCGTCACGGTCCTCATTGGGCAACCTCTATAAGTAAGAGCACCCTCCTGGATGGTGAAATATCTGAGTTCAACTCCCGCTCTCGTCAGACCTATTCACGTTCCTTTATCCTTTTTGTTTACTCCAAATAGCACGCCTTTGAGTGCAAATTTCAATATTCTTTCCTTCTCTTCTATAAATCTCACTGTTAGTGCTAATTCTCTTCCTCGTCTTCCACGTTTCTCAACCTCTTCGTCCTTTCCATCTCCTCCAAACCCGGCATACCTTCTTCCTCTCTTGCACCTCTTCACTTTCCTTTCCTTCCCCACAACCCTCCCCCTTTTCCACGAAAGGTTAACTCCAACCGCCTCAAAGTCCCGCCCCAAGTCTAGCGCCTGGCTGCATAATTCAGAGAGCTCTTCTCCCCCAAAACATTTCCCCATTTCCTGGCGGTTAGCGTACGCCGAATGAGAAAGGTTCACAGAGGTGGCTGATAAGGAGGACGTCTTTGTAAGATGAGGGCGAAATAAAGAGGCCGATCGACATATTGAAGAAGAGGAGAACTGTTGCGGTACATGGCAGAGTTTAAGGCTCAAGTGCTTTCTTGTCCGTAAAGAGACAGGAAAGTTAAAGGTAACACAATAGGAATATGGGTGGAGCAAAGGGCAATGATAAGGGAACAGTGCGGAAAAGGCAGGGAAAATAAAGAGGGTAGCAAAATGGAGGGAAAATAGCAGTATACGGGAAGGAATCCTTCAGATTTATGGGGTTAAATCCAGGAAGGAAGAGAAAAAACTATTTCGATAGCGACGAATGAGGACTGCCTTCTTGTAGCTAACAGAATCAAGCCTTTCTCATACTACCGAAATCTTCAAACCCAAATGCTCGAAATACTCAAAACTGATTGTGTAATTCCCGGTAAGTGTTTCCCGATAAAATCAACATTTCACTCGATTCATTTGATTTTGTACGGTCTGTAGGACTTTTATATGTATTTACGCGGATGTACAAGCGCACTTTCAAACCCTCCAGCTACAAATTTGCAAGTTTAGATGCTGGAAATCGCGCGAATTAATATCAGTGACATATATATTCTAGCACAGGTAATAGTTCACACTGCTTTGGCTTTACTGCATAATATACTCAAACAAAGCCATGATCATCTCCCTAAGGCATTTGTTTCCTCAACTTGCTCCGGTGTTCTTGTAAAATCAATACAAATATTCTCAAAGGTTGTCGCTCCGTAAGTTTTCACCCTTTCTAAAATCAACTCATTGTCTGGTATAAAATATTACCAAGACCCCTTCTGAACATAATTATGTCGACATCTTGTAAACGAATTAGCGGAATATCAAATTTCTGTTTTCAAAGAAATGCAATTATTTTTAAGGCAACCATCTGAAAATTCTAACAAATACTTCATTCAATTTCGTTTTTTGTTTCCAATTGAACAACTATGAATAGTTGTGCATCAAAAATTAAAACTGGGAGATTGGAAATGAATTTTGGACAAACATTTCACAACGGATTGAGCCATATGTTGCCGATTGCTTGCTTGCACCGATGAATGGATTTATTTAGCTGAAGCTAGACTTAAGTAAGCAAAAACTACCACAGAAAGCTCTTTATACACCTGGACAAGTGTAATGTAAGAACCTACACCGCGCGACCGTTAAACATGTAAAATATCGGTTCTTAAAATTCACTCAGGCATGGAGAAATGACTCTAAGACGCCAAGGGAAGTTTAGAATAAAATTTCAAAACACTCCAAACCATTGCCTATTTTTTCCAATGAGTTCTCAGTTAGCTTAGCCAGTTTTTCTAAGTACAAAACATGAAATATGAAGCTCTCCAACGTAATCTCATAAGGCCGTTCCTTTAAGCTTTCTTCCGCCGCGTCAATCGCACTGACTCAAACTTCGTATCTCTCTACGTTTCAGTAAATTTCAAGCATAATCCGAATCCGAAAACGGATATGTATATCTCAATAGAAAACTCAAAACAAAAAATTACACCGACTATATGGACTAAGATTACCAGCAGCGATACATTTTAAAATTAATCGGCACGTCAAACATTTTTAGCAATGCTTAGAGGCACAATGGGACTTCTATAACGAACTTTACCACACATTCGGCCGGAATCGTGAACCTATTGCACCAGTGTCCAATGTAGCATGGAAGACAATTATGATGGCACACGGAACTCTGATGCCACTGCACTTACTTTATATTCTTCACTTATAAAATAAGTTTCAACGTAAGGAGTTAGAATTCTGTCAGTTTATATTGGGTTTGCGTCAATTACAGCATATTAAGCCTATCCTTGAAGGAACATCGTAATTGATATAAGCACCTCTAGTTATGGATTGAGAGTATATTGGCACTTAAGTCGTTTATTTAATCAAATATGGCGCTCTTCCCTTTAAAGATTCACCATCCTTGTACCAGTGAATCTCAAACAATCTGGTCTTCAACAGCCTGGAGGATCGATTAATCATTCATGAAATACCCGGTTCCTCGATCTCTCACTGCAATACCTCTTGAACTTCAACAACATCACTTTGAAGTTTTAAAATTACATAGATAATAAAAGATATGTACATAATATACTGTTGTATTATTTTAAACATCGGTTACTTTTAGTAATGGAATGATATCTATTTAAATCTCAGGCCGTTCAATGTATGCACATGGTTATAAAGTGCTCTTGATCTTAGTTATAAAGTTGTAAGACTGAAAATATTCTTCCTGTTAACTGTTAAAGTTGGTTTAATAGTTAACAAAAGGTGAAAGAATTGTGAAATTTTCTGCTTTAGATTCTCTTTCAACAACACATTTGAGCTCTTTTAGAATCAACCATGAGAGACATGGTAGTTTCCTGAAAGAAAAGAAAGTTGGAACACGGCTGTTAATGAATTAGAGGTTTAAAAACGCTCCATAAGCCGTATGTCGGCAGGCGGCTTACAGAATGTTTTTAAATGTCTAATAGTAGTTTCCTGTATATAATCATTACCAGCAAATAATAATAACGGCTGAATGAAACATGGACTTTCTAGTCCCAATTTTCCTCCAAAAAGGACGCTTGTGTTGTAAAATCATAAACAGAATGAGCGGAATCTTCATTTTCTTCTCGCTGCTCTTCTTTCTCATCATTATGAGGATTTTCATCGTGCAACCTCTCATAAATTTTTCTTTTTTATTAAATATATAATTTTTTTTCTTGTTAAAACATAAAATTAGCTAGAAGTGATGCATCGTTCCTCTGTTATTATATATGAGAAAAAGTCGTCAACGAATCGCAAACAAAACGTAAGTCTCGGATAGAGGAGAAAGAGCAAGAGACAGACGAAAATGAAAGAAAGAGCTTGAGGGGAAGGAGAGGCACACATGGGCCTAACGTCGCCGGATGAAAATTAAAATAATAATAATGATGACATTCATAACGAAACATTACAGAAATATATTCCCCTGGCCGAAGAGATGAGAGAAGTCTCGGACCTAAAATCAGACAAAATATTTTCAATAATTTGTTGAAATAATAATTAAAAAATTACGTAAAGGTATACGTAAATAACTAAAAATGTACGTAAAAGCCTAGAAACAATTAGAATAGAATGACAAATCATTGCCCAACCCCAAAATCCATTATAACTAATACTTGCTCCATAGTAAGAAGATTTTTAATTGACTACTGAAAAAAGTATTAGATGAGCCTAATCCCTTTCGGGATTTGCATCCGAGATAGGCGAATGTTTCCCAGCCTCCGTGCAAAGAAGTATCAAATAATAATAAGAAATCATACTAATGAAACATGCTGATTTCTGCTCGAGATTTCCATCGTCACTCATTATATGAAGAAACATTTTACTAGAGAATGTGCATTTTTATTTCCGTTGCTAGACACGCGGTCCTAAACCCGAGTATCATGCCAAATATCAAATACGCATAGGTAGTATCCTCGAACTTGGATCATCATCTGTATATAAATTGTAGCATTTAATTAAGTAACTCATCGTGTAGGTAAAACCTGACAAAGACGGATAGTGACATTTATAAGTCTCTTGGAATAAAATGGAGCGAAAAGAACGAATTAGAATTCACCCGTGACTAAAATAGAAAATTCCTCCTGGACCTAAAGAATATAAAGTATTCCCGAAGAGAAACAGACACGAAAAAAGTCTGACAGGACCGAGGCTCGAAGCAGAATGTTCCACCTTTTTCATGTCCATTTCTCCTTGGATATACTTAGGCACACGTCTTACCATGAAAAATCATCTATCACCCTTTTTAAGTTAAAATATGACCAGAAAAGAGAAAATTGGATTGAAATGGGAAGGACGGCGTGGAGAGAAAATGGTGGAATGGTGGAGGATGGAAATAGAAGAAGCATTACATGCAGGAACAAGAAGGCACGTTAAAGGCCTGACGAACTTCGAGACGAGAGAAGCCAAGTCAGCAAGAACAACGTGGCAGAAAATGATATTCGGCGATGAAGGAGGATTTTAAAGGAGAAATATCCTGAGGAGAGACTCCGGGAAATCTCTTAGCCCGTAAATTCGAATGCACGCGGTTTCTCAGTAAGCAGATGGACGGGGAAAGGAGAGAGCGAGAGATGTCTAACGTTGAATTTGAATAAGTGAGTGATACTGTAATCCTTGAGGGTAGGTTTCAAATATTTATTTGGCTTAATCCATTTGAATCTACGGGTAATTTCAGCTTCGGGATAATCAACATTTTTCATGTTCGCTGGAATTAAATCCAAAGATTAGGGATTTATAGAGACCCACGACGAGTGATTCTCAATCCGTACTTACAAATATGTTTTCGTGACCACGCGAATCGCTAATTTTCCACCAATAGAATTCAACGGCCACGGTTCAAATTCTAGTAAAATCAGGGGACTTTCATTCTTTCTCTTGTATTGTCATCAGCATAAATACAAATGTTTGCATACTTCAACTTCATTTAATCACTTTTAGCTGTGATGTAACCGATTAATCTGAGAAGTTGAAACATACTACCCAAATCGTACTGTGATTGACAAAAATAATGTACCCTTAAGTGAGAGAAGGTGTGCGAGGATTTCTTCAAAACGCAAGAAAGAGAGAATGGAAAAGGGAAAATTTACTTTTGCAACAGCCAGTTTAGCGGCAAAAATCTATTGAAATATTTATGAAATCTAACAACGAGGCCTTAATTTCCTATTTTCTGTATCATAAAGTGAACTATCAATACATTTCATCAATACAAAGCGTAAATGTTTTTAATATAATATCCATTTCACTCGATGGGCTGGCTCTTTGTCTACAATAAGATAAAATGTCTTGAATTCTTTGGGAATTCAAGAAAGAAAAAAATTGGAATGAAATCATAGTTTGTACTAAAGATTTTTATCTCATTGATATTCGTTACTGTTTTCATTCGTGCATCCTTTAACAAAGAATAGAATTAGCCCATTGACGGTTAAATTAATTAATACGACAAAAACTCCAAAACTTTTTTACTCTGTTTTCTACTATACATCGTTGATGGTTTTTTGAATTTTTGCAATATTTATTAATCCTTTTACACGTTTACAATATTTTATCTTCAATACCTGCATCTCTAAACTAACCTCGCTGATGATCAAAATGCTGCTTCTGTAGAGTTTGAGAACTACTGCTTCAGCATTTTTTCTAAGTTTTTTACTCACTCTCTTTGTATACTAATTGTACCAAACAACCTTGTATCTACTCTTTCAAACAGCTACTTTCTTTTGCTGAAAAAGCCTGTATTGCTTATGCAGAACGAGCCTAACCATTTCATCATTTGGGGAAGTATGAGTTATAAATGCTAATGAGTGCATTATTTTATGGTGCTTCTATTTGTATTCGTTTCACCAATAATACAGTCCAAGGGAGTAGTATACTGAAAATACCACTTGAAAGCCACCAAGTGATACTTGGTGAAACGTATTCCAGTTAAACGCATAGCAGAACACTAAACGTGTACTAGTTCATAATTAAATTTTATAATAGTACAGACTTAGCTTTTCTTCCCTGTTGAATGGATTCCATCATGTATTCCATCTAAAAACTACATAGTATTATTAATGCTATTTTAAAGAGATTTCGTCTGCGCCATCGCACGGTGTCTGTGGTTATTATTATCATTATTATTGTACATAGCCTTACAATTAGAACAAAGTTCTGGTGGCAAGGGTTTAACTAACATCCCGATTTTAAAAAATGCCATAATAAAAACTTAGAAAATGAATATAACAATACAGTGATGGAAACAGAAACACTGAAACCCTTGTCATTTACACAAAAATACAAAAAGTTTTTAGAACAGCAAGTCAAGTAATAAAGTTATTCCAGTTGCCCTGTTAGTGCAGATTCTCTCAGTTTCGCCTTAAATGCCCGCATTCTTGGAGGAAAAGGCTCGAACATTTCTGCGGGAAGCGCGTTCCATTGATCTGTGGCCCTATTGAAAAAAGAGTATTTGGCGGTATTGGTTCTTTGAGGGGGGGTTAATTTTATGGGGGTGGTCATTTCTGTCCAAGTAGGATGGGTTTCTTATCCTACTGCTGATGTCTGCCCATGCTGTATTGCCTGTGTAGGCGTTGTAAAGGCTTCCCAACCTGAAGATTTCCCTTCTGCTTTCTAAAGATTCCCAACCTGGCTTTTCCAGCATTTCAGTTACACTTGCAGATCTTTTAAAACTATTCTGAACATAACGTGCTGCTGTTCTCTGTAGCAGTGAATTTAAAAGATATTTTAGCCACCGCATTCTACAAATTCCCGATTTCTCATTTATTCCTATCGATTCAGAGCAAAAAAAACCTGGATTTAAATATACCTCGCATGAAATCCTTGGAATGGAGATCGGAGCATCCTCTCGTCAGAATTCGCGGAAGGCCTCTGTTCCATTTCACTTCGGGGAGAGGGAGTTCAAAATAAGATTCGGAAATACGAACGGTGGAGGAAAGGTCTATAGGAAAGGAGAATGGGAAAATTAAAAGTTGGAAAATTGGAGATGAGCTGGGAAGAAGGAAAGATTCCCAACCCATGGGAGATGAGGAAGCTAGAGGATCAGGTGAGCGGGAAATTGAGAGGAAAGAGGAAGAGGCCGGAAGCTCAGGCGTCGACCGATGCGAAGACTACGTGACAAAGTGGTCATATCCCGTTGTATTCTGGGAATGCCAGTAGGATTACAACTTCCTCCGTATTTCCTCATCTTTAGCGTTTGATTTGCGATAATAAATTGATTATCTATAAAATTTTCCGTAGTAAATGTTTACCAAACCAAGAAAGAGTTCTAACAGTAACGATACGCAAAGTGCTTTCGCCCTCTAAGAAATGGACACTGTGAAAGTTGTGTTTGAAGAAGATAAAATCTGAAGCTACTGCAGTAAAGATGTTTATTATTTATTTTCAAGAAAGTTCGAATCGAATTCCTAATAAACTGAAATGAATATTTTTTAAAGCTTCTTGAATTTGTTCGTCAGTTCAGAAATCGGAAATGATCTTACATCATAAGTACTTCTTGACAAGTGGTATAAATGCTATTTCAAGGCAACGAAAAATTTGTATGAGAAGTTATATCTATTTAAAATTACTGTTTGGAGTTTCTTGTGCTTGGTGGGAAACTGTTATATATTAATATTCTGTATTTGTGTGTAAAAGGATTTTAAGGAAGTGGTGTATTGTTGTGTAGTGAATATTTAAGTGAGGTAGTTAAACCTACATGCTGCTGTCGGTGTGATATATCTGTTGTAGAATAATATACTTGTATGTTATAGCTACGTAAATTGTGAATTTGTAATAATATGTAATTTTAATATGTAAGTCATAGCTTTTTCAATTGTAAAAATGAAATCATGGTCAATTGTGTTATGGAACTGTATCTGTTTAAAATTTCAAATAGTAAGTTTTGTAAAATACTGTAGTTANAAGGAAAGCTAAACTTGAAATTTTTGCACAGTTTCACCCAAAAATCAAACCAATGCATAATTATTGTGATACTGAGAAAATGTGTATGAATATTTTTAGAAATCTAAAATCTTTCCCGAAAAAAGTACTCATTTAGTCGGACAAGGGTCAGATAACTAAACTACCCAACCGAGAATATTTTTTAACAAGCTTAAAAGAATAAGTGAAGAGTCTTAAGAAATAGCAAATATAAGTAGGCAAAGAACAAAATTAAAACAAAAAACAATGAAAACAAAATTAAAACAAAAAACAATGAAAACAAAATTAAAACAAAAAACAATGAAAAAAAAGGTCTCCAACAAATAATTCATCGACTTACAATGAAGTTGTATGACGTACTGACTCACAAAGAATGTACACAACTCCATTTTGCTGCATTTGACACTAGCTGGGTCCGTTTCTGCGCGTGATTTTAATTTCGAAAATTTAGGCAGTGCCTCGTGCAAAAGCTATTCGGTGGCTTTGAAAATTAAACTGTTTGCGATTTAATTGACTTGTTTTAAATAAAGCAAAGCTAAAATCAAAATGTTTGTTATGGCCATTGGATTTCTTTACTCCAGTAATTGCTTTACTAAAGTGATTTACTGTGTTTCGAATGCAGGCACTCACCTTTTGGTTACTAGAAGTAGCTAGAAATGATAAAATCTCATGATATTCCATGACATCATAAGCAATCTTCAAACAATATATATCCAATAAATTTACATAATTGAACTGATTATTTCTTTAAACGTTCGGAACAGAATTTAATTATCATTATTTAATTAAGTACTGAAACCCTTAAGATGCTTTCACCCGACGATGCAACTCCGGAAACGGAACCGGGGACCGTTTTGAAGTGTGTAGAAAATTTCAAACGTATTTCTCCTCTTTTCGTTGATAAATCATCAGCTTGAGATTATGAATTCGTACAGTCGAGAGTATCCTATTTTTAAACCTCGTGGAAAATATTAAACCTATTTTATCCTTTCAGCAATTTAACTCCACAAGAAGGTTATACTATTTCTATCTAATATCTACTAAAAACTCTTTAAGAATTCAAATCCTTATCTTAACGTCAAATTGAAGCATAAATATATTTTTTTTAATTATCTAAACTTTAGTATTTTTAATTGTAAGTTCCAATAATTAAAAACATGAATGTGTTATGCTTTTGGAAATGTGTTCATTCCAATTGAATGAGTGGTTATGGGTGCTTTTGGGATAGATCTAAACTGAATTTACGGTATACAACAATTTGACCATGTCTGGAATGTTATTGGCATACGCTATAACGCTATTATGGCATACGCAATAAATTTGTATACGAGTTTCATAAAATTTTAAGCTTAAAAATTCTATGAACAATAAAACGAATGTTAGCTTGCTGGAACTCATTGTTAATCAGAATTAAGTCGCAGGATAGTCACCACAAAAACCTAAAAACCACACAATCTGTTTCGGTATACTATATCATAATCAGGTACTCCAAAGAGTTTCAAAGATAAATAAGAATTAGCGGCAACAGGAATATATATATCGAGACGTTGTTTCTACTCTCCTGCCAACTTCCTCCCAAATGCCGAAAAGTGGATTGCATCTTATTGATGAAGTTGTAGATTTCCCTATATCCTTATATCGTTGTTTCTCTAAGCCAATTGAGATGTCTAAACAGTGGTACTTCGATTTATGTGTCATTCTAAAACAAACTTTTCGATATACAAATTCTATTCTTATTCCATTTTGACCTCTAGATAGGAATTTAATTTAAAGCAAACAAAAAATCCATAAGATATAATGGAATTCTTGGTTTCAAGGTACGAACTTTTCGAGTTGAGAACTTCGGACTGAAACGATCTCCACTATTTTAAAAGAAAAAAAGTTTAATTCAAAGAGAA
>KZ308398.1:1029579-1048079 GCA_000376725.2 Ladona fulva
TTTTTTACCTTATTTGATAACTTTAAATATTAGTGATGAAATTTTTTATACATTATCATGGTCCCTTGATTCTTATGGTGGTCCCATATTACATTACATTGACTCCCGCATGCATCAATATAACTGTGTAAAACATAAAATACTACGAATACTGTTTTCGTAATTGCCATCATACATTCCAAATATATTAATACAAATTTGAATTATTTTACATTTTATTTTTTATATTTTTGCATGTTTGAATTGTACTGTATTTTTCTATTGTATTATTTGTTTATATCCGTTTTTGACTGACTCAACCATTACGTTAAATTACGGGTTACGGTTACTTATTTACGGGTTTAGTATAGTAGAACTGGAATTTTAAGGCTCAATTTCTCTCGTATGTGAATATCAGTGTTTGCGGATCTAACAAAGGAACGATAATTTCCTCGTTTGGAGACCCAAAATCCTTCTTGCAAAGACCCCAATGAAATCTTGAGCATGGCACTTTTCCCGCAAATCCAGCCGTCCTTACGCGGGAAATAAAAAGTGAAAAGGACAGAGAGAAGTATCGAGAGAAGAACACTAGAGGGCAATCCAAAGAAATTCCGCGAAGCCGAAATATTTATGCTCCGGCGGCGATGAAGTAACTCCGAGAGCTCTTCCAATTTCTCCGAAAAGGAAACAAGAATCCCTTTTCTTTCCCTCCCAGAGACGCTCCATTCTGCCTCTCTGAATTCCTATTAGGTTAACGCGAAACTAAGAAACTAATTAAGGAAGCTTCCGCCCACCGCTCGACACTTGATACCTCCTCTTCTCCCCCCTTTGTCGACGATTAAGTGGAGAAGTGTATGCGCGAATGAGGAGCTGATTAATGGTATCATATCTCTCGAAAGGGAAAGTGGAACGGGGAAAGTGAAAGACGGAGAGCGAGAAAAATGAGCAGAGATTCGGAAGAGGGCATTTTTCGATTCGACGTCTTCCGCGAGAGTCGGATGGAAGGAAAGTTGGCGGCGAAAGATGAAGTCGAATCGTTTGATGTGTTAATCTGAAGGATGAAGGAGATGCCTACTTGGGTAGGCGATGATGAATGTGTAAAGCGATTAGGGTAATTGCCGTTGTTAATAGAGAGAATCGAGAGCCCGTCCGCGGGTCTGAATCCGTTTAAGAGAAAGGCGATAAGCGGAGAAAGTTTAGAAATTTGCGGAGGCGGGGAAAATGATGATCGAGGTGGCCCATCGCATGCCTTGGTTATAACGAAACCGATCATTATTCTCGAGAGAATATTGCGTATAAACGGGCGAGGCAAATTTTGTGACAATGGAGATGGCTGAGAGAGAAGTATGCAGAAGTTGCCTGATATGAAGCAGCAAAGCCTATGGAGAATTTCCGCAGCGTAAGGAGCCAAATAAGGCACATTAGATTGGTGAAAGTTGGAACGCGGCTGGTAATGAATTGGAGGTTTGAAAACACTCCGTAAGCTGTATGTCGGCAGGCGGAACTCGCGTTCTGCGTTTATTTTCCTATCCAGAGGCCCTTGATAATGGAGACATTGTCTGAAATGCGCATTGGGACTTCCCAGAAATCAGTAATCCGGAGCTTCCCGTTTGTCTCTAAACGTGAGTTCCGCTTGCCGACATACGGCTTACGGAGTGTTTTTAAATCTCTAATAAATTAGATTGGTCCCTAAAAATAAATAAATGTTTTAATAATTAGAAGATTTTATTAATTAAAAGAGTTAAGCAAAGAATTGGTTTTTTAAATAAGTTCTGAGGAGATACACTCTCAGATGATGTAGCCGATATAATGCGTCCTTATTACAGAACTAGTCGTATAAAGAATTAATTTTTTACGCGAGTGATACGCAGGATTAATTGATTATGGAAGTAGAGTTATGGTGCATGCACCCCTGCCATACGCCGAAAGGCGGCTCGCAGGGTGCTTACATAAACGGAAAAATAAGATAAATATAGAATGAATAATCAAAAACAACAACAAAAATATAAATTCGGTAAAATTAGTTTTATCATCTCACTAGTTATTATTGAAAAAATGTAGCAAGATGTAAAAAAAATCAGACAGAGGTTTCAGGGAGTTAAATATTCGGAGCATTCGGATAAGCATTGGTCTTTGAGAAAGAAAGGGAAGATTGGTTGGAAGTATGGAAATAGTGATAACTAGCCGCAGCATTAATTTATTTATTAAACAGCTATGTAAGGCAGATGAGATTGGGTCCTATAACGATATAAATTTGTGTAACAAAAAGGAAATGACCACTAAATCAAAAATAAAAACATTCTAAATGAGACGATGGTCAGTAAATAGTGGTTGGACTTGAAACTGGTTGGACCATTTCACTATTTCCTAAATTTCGTAAATTTTAGTAAAATATATAAAATGGTCAAAAGGAATCAAGCGAATGTTTCAAGATGCTTAGTTAATTCTTCTTCCTCTTAGATGCAAGAACTTAATTGTCGGGAGGATTCGGAGAAACTTTCATCTTTTAGAAAGAGACGGAAGTTCAGTTGATGTAAAAGGCGAAGAGAAAGAACACGCAAAGAAAGGAAAGGTACGATATCGAGAGATCTTAAAAGGCAATTCAGAAAAATTTCCAGACATTATGGATAAAATTTTTTACACCTAAGGAAAGAATGAAACATGCCAAGAAGAGAGGATATCTGATCGGGCGATAAATTGTGTACATTAAACGGACGATAAAATGGTAGAGAACAAAAAAATAGAGCATAGAAATATGTAGTTAGAAAATAGAGCAAATAAAATACTATATAAGTTCAGAGAAAGCCCGTTTACAGATTATATAGCCAATATAATGCGTCATCCACATTAGTAAGGCCGGTCTGATACAGCGAGGAAGATCAAAGAAACATATGCTAGAAGGAATCGAACCAAGAATTCATTTTTTCGGCGAACGATACGCGAAAGTAATCGATTAGGAAATTAGAGTCATTGTGCTTGCACCCCCAGCCATATGCCGAAAGGCGGTTTGCAGGGTACTTACATAGATATTGAGATAAAATATTGAGCATGAAATTGAGAGATTTTTAGACTCAGATCTGCAGTGAATTCAACATTTTATAGTGTTTGTAGATTTAAGGAAGTCATTTATGACTCTTTTCCCGAGAAAACGTTAAATTAAGAATTCCCGTGCATGGAAAAATGCCCGCTTATCACCAAATTACTACAAGAAATTTGAAATATTAACCCAAATGTCATCTCTCCTCCAGAAATCATATTTACGCAAAATTGCGTACAATTCATTTTGCAAAAAAGCATAATTCAAGCCGCAAAATAACTCTACGGATTCAAACAGAGCGTCCTATTCAAACACGCACTTCTATTTCCTGAAAAATCTCACTCAATTTCCAAATCCCACTTAAAGCTACGAGGGAAAAAGTCTCCATGAATGAATGAATGACTCGCGGAACTTAAGTGCATTTCAAGCGAAATCCCTTTCTGTTCCAGAGTTCTTCAATTCACCGTAGCAAATCATCGGCCTAGATTTTTTACCCTCCATACAACCGATGATAAACGAAGCAATCCTATGTTTTTTTCCACTTGGAGCCAAAGTGTTCCTGGTAAATCCACGAACTCTTGCACTCGTGATTCTTCACAAACGCGGACATGACATGGATCAAAATCTCGGCGTGCTTCGCTCCGAAACGTTGATGGCCTGCAACTCGAAACTCCATTTTTTATCGATCTACGAAAGTCATTTATCCTTTTATGGTCTTTCGAAACTCTTGACCAAATCTACGAAGCTCTTTCTCTCTTTTCCAGAGTCAAGAAAGGAAGGTTGGCGATATTTCACTCATCCGGGGCAATTTCGCATGATTTATGACCATCCCTGCGATGGTAAGAAATGGAACTCGCTGTTACTTTCCGTACCGTTAAGCGACTTTTCCCGAAAAGAAAGCCATTGCATCTTTATGAAACTACCCCCTAAATCTAAAGACGAACTTCTTGTAAATGGAGGCGCTGACTTTGTTTGCTCGATGTCGTTCTGTTAGAGATTGATGCGTTCGGAGTGAACCTAATAGTGCGTGGAACATTTTCCCTCGCTAGAGCCTAGAGTAATATTCCAAATTCTTGATTCTGCTCTAGTTCAATGGGTGGTTTGAGTAGTTTAGGAAGGTGCGTGGAATATGGATGCCACACTCCATAGACCTATTACCATTATACAATCGAATCCAATACATAAAGCGCTACGCACGTGTGGTTCAGATACTAGGAGTAGGTACGTTCCTATGACTCCGATATGTGGCAATACATGGCAAGGTCCCACATACGTTCTCGGATAACGGACAGATGGTGCGGGCGTATGCATTTTTCAAAATACACGTATCATTTAAACCATGAATACATTTTTAGTAGTTCTAACGATCTGTTAAGGAGGATTTGTAACTTGTTTTCTATTGGGGAACTATCAAGCCTTGCATTATTTTTAAGTAATACTTTTTATTATTTAGCATGCGGTAGCAGATTTTTCAACTTGTATTCATACGAAATGCGGATCAGAAAGCTTTAGCCCCTATTCAACATCAGTGGTAACCCTAAGCTAATGATGCGATTAGAAAAATTCAACCTCTGTGACGACTATTTAGATAAATCGTAGAGTTAAATAGAACAAATCCAATATAAAATGCATTTTTACCGTTTTGATTGAAAATTCTAAGGATTGAAGACTTTTATACGCATTACTTAGTAAAGGCGTACGCAAACAGATTTATGTATTTACACATTTGCACATTTGCATATATGAATTCATTTTATCCTTCGCACTGTTTAATGTACTCGTATTTATACCATATATAAGTCCTGTCACTGTTTTAAAGGAATTTGTGGAGAGGAGCTTTTTTTACATCAGGAATCAGCATACGAAACTTTCAGGCTGGTTGAGTCACATGCTAAAGAAGAACTAGATGTCGTTAAGGTAAGTTATTTCAATCGTCATTTAATTGACAATTTCATTAATTTATCGAAGTAATTAGAGACATTCATGATAATGTTCGACGAGGCAGACAACCGGTTATTCCCAAAATAGAATAGCACGAGAAATGCTTATTCGAACATGCGTGACCAAAACAAAATATATTCTGTTCCGTTTTACTTAAGGTAATGATTGAGGAATAAATTGAATAATTTATGTAAATAAGTGTGTTGAAGGGAAAGCGAATACAGAGCCACATTAAAGCCGAAAACCATCAATTCTTTACACTTGCGTTATATAAACAGCGTCATTATAGAAGGAAGAAGCCTAGGAGGTTTCGCATCGTCGAAATAAAGAAAAAAATATGTATTATCTCTAAAACATATAGGAAATCGGATTATGAGTAAGTTCAGTACCAGGGATGAGTGAGATTTTCATGGGTCAAATTATATATGATTTATTTGCAAGCATAATAAACTACAAATAGATTAATCAGATAATACAGTTAATATAAAAATTCGTGTGAAATTTACCTCGTGGATCAGATATAATTGTTCACTTTCGTACAATATTCTTAGCTATAGTTCACTCCTTTCCAACAGTCAACTAAATGTTCCTATCCCATACACCATTAATGAAACCATCTCATTCCTAACGACTCCAATGTATTTACTTTTCGATAAACAACATGCTAGTAAACTTAAAGGTCTTTCGTTTATTAATAGATGTAACTTACTTATTTAATCGATTTAGCTAAGGAAATACCACCCCAAATCAATACTGATTAATGGGATTGCCCTATCAATTGCATAAGAAATTTTCTTTTGGTTTGTTTCTTCAATTACTTATTGATTATAATTCATTCAAAATTTTAGAAAGCTGGTTCAACGTGAAGGAGAGCTTGGAAAATCATGCTCGATTATATGCGTAATAACAAAGTGTTCTTTTTCTCTACACATGGCGGGAGCCAGATTTCTGGCTATACATCTAAAATATCTAGATACATATATTTACTGGATATAATGGCATTCACATCGTTTAGTATCCACCCACCTCTTTTTAATATTACTCCGATTCGCTTAGAAAATCTGACGATTATTGTTTACTCTGAGATATATGGGTAACAGCTTTATTTTTTTTAGACTATTCGACTGCAGCTGATACCTCTGAAGTTGCTGCGTAAGTTTGTGCAGCACTTTAAAAGGTTTTCGGTTCATTTGCGCCTATCTAATCCAATGGACTGCTTAAAGATATTGAAGAGGAACAAAGAAAATGAGCCGTCCTTTTCAAGGTCTTAAAAAGTGGGTGCGCAAAGTGGAGAATGTATTTCAAGGGTGTAGAGGGATGAGCAGTTTTTGAGGATAGTGGGAAACCCGACAGGGAATAAAATGATGGAGAGCATTCAGTTTCTTTGGAATCCATTCGGCAGTGGTCGTAAACGTTGTTCTATGAAAACCTTTTTTCTCCAGTGTCAACTTGGAACATGAATTTGTTTTTCTTGCGATTTGCAGAGAAATATACGGGTACCCTAGTTTCCTTTAGCAGTAAGACCTTGAAAAATCGTCGATGTGTATGTCTACTTTTGTGTTACTTAGAATAACGAAATAAAGAGGCTATGGAAACGAATAACACATACGTTCATACGTCATACACCCCTTTTTTACGCTTGTCAATTTTACGATGGGTTAGGATGATTACTTAGCACAATTAGCCGTGCACAAGAAAATCCAAGGGCAATAGTAAGTGAGAAAAACCGATTTGAATGAGAAATGTACACGAACCCAGTCCTTCCACATTTAAGCTGTTGTTTAAGCAATACAAATGGTGTCTCCGTACAGAGGCTCCCATCGCAGACAGGGATCGTTTACTTAAGCATCCAGCAGAAGTCCAGGGTTCGAGTCCCAGATACAACGACATTTTCATTTCCTTTTACTTTTCAATGATTCTTCTCTTTCTACGCTTGTCCTTAAATTGAGTCAAATTAATTGTTTATTTATAGTAAAGGAAATAGGACTGTATTAGCGTTAAGATTCAAGCTAACTAAATATATCTCGATCTTGAATCGGAAAGAATTGATAGAAACAAACTATAGTGTAAATGAGTGTCAAGATTTGAAATACTTTTGTTTTAGTATTTTCATATTGTCCTAGGAATGATTATAATAGTGAAAAATGTCATCTCCGTACGATGAAAGTTATGAAGTAAATGTATTATTCCATTTAAGTGAGAAAATAACTGAATAAGTAGCTAATTTTGGTTAAAGAAGCAACACTACTGAAAAAATATTTTTATTTGGCTCATCAGAAGTAGCTAATGTAAATATATAGACATCCGTTAGCGGCGGTATAAAACCGCCATAGCAAGGATGCATAAAGCATGAAGTAATCGAAGTTTAAAAAATCGTTTCATTCCCTATTTTCTACCTATAAAATACTCGTATAAAAATCACATTTGAGGAAACGGAGTGGATTAACTTTGGTTTGAGTGGAAGCGAAAGAAGTGAGTGGATTGTAAGTGGGAGCTAGGCAGAGGAGGGATCAAAGGTGGATATAAAGGGTTAGCGGGAAGGGGTGCTGTCCCATTTGAGTCATTGCTTTTTCAAGGGTGCAGAGTTTTCATCTCAGTGCCACTTGATTAATTTATTTTTTGTAATTTTGTAAGTATAAAATGACCCTCAAGATTTTTGTGGTGGGGAAACGAGAGGGTACACGTAGAGACAGATGTTAGTCGAAGTTGTAACTCTTAACCTATCCCAAAAAGGAAATATTTTTGTCTCTCCTTGAACAAATATAAGTCAAAATAATTTTGAAACGATGCGACGATGTCCTATATGGATTATACACAGGATTACTTTACTGTAAGGACATAATATAAGGTTTATCATGCGAAAAATATATCAATTTAAGTGCTAGTTTAGGCATAACTTGGGTGAAATCATGATTTTGGGTAATTTTATCTACAAATTAGTTATATCTGCATGTAAAAATTGCTTCAAAAGGAGAATATATTAAGGTAAGAGTAGTTACGTCTTTTTCCGCTTTTCTAGTTGTTATTTTCTTTGTATGATACTTTTTACTGACTCTCCTGTTGTTATGATTTTAACTACCTACATGTAGTATCTAATATGATCTATGTTTTGTTTACATTTCACAATATGGTAGCATATTACTGGTGTTATAGTGACGATTTATAAGTAGTCCATCTCTGATAATTGTATATGTTTTCTTAATTTTGTAGTATTTTATGTAATTTGTTTGTGGATTTTTCTTTGCTTATACTATATTTTGTCTTTGTAGTACAACTTAGCACCTCCTGATGAATCTATCCAGACTCAGGAGGACTAGAAGGTTTCTGTTATTGTAATAGGTTTTCTTTAATTATGTTAAATAAACTTTCTTTCTTATGATCTACAAGTAATACCATTATTATATGCCTGCCTGTTAAATATTGATATCGGAGTTATATCAGCTTGAGCATCATCCCTGTACTAATGTTTTTGATAAGGGAGTGAGACTTACCACACAAGATGAGATCTGAGGTAATTTTTATTCCTCCCTGAGCCTGAGACGAAAAACGTCTACGTAAGAAGCATCACTATGACCTTATGAGTAAAAATGTTTGAGGTATTCATTAAATCGCTAAAACATTGCCATCACTTAGGATCCGTCATACCTCAGTAGCTCTCGTATAGAAATATCGACAGGACTGCGGAAAAAGAAAAAGGGAGAGAATATTCTCTATCTTGTATCTAAATTAAAAAGAAGTAGTCCATTCGTCAAAATATGGAAGGAGAAACTCCCCTTTAGATGGGGTTTCGTTCTACCAAAATCATAATTGTTTGCAAAAATGGATCAAACACTTAAAAATTTTTAATCGCCAACTGATGGACTATATTGTTACTTAAACAACTTGAATTCGCCTTTCAGTTGAATAATTACTTCAATAAAAGAGACGAGAGAATATGAATCCAATTATTTCTTTCACTGAGAAGCTTTTAAAATAACATCTAAATAAAACGGACTTATTTATCTTTTATTCATTTTCTGTATTTAAATAGTGAACACGGTTTCTTTTTCTTTTGCTGTATTTGCAGCTTCTCTTTCATATGTGTTTTCCGCAACGTTTGTTTTCCTTTGTTTGCTCCGAAGATTTTCTCCCAATTCTACTCTTCTTCATCACAATTTGTAAAATATTATACGATTAAAGAAGATGGAATAAATGACGGCTCTATATTGGAGAGATTTTCCATAACATACCTAATGAAGGATCCATCTAATACAACCGAGAGAAATTAGGACTTTAATTAAAATTAGTGTCTCGTGTTTAAATACTTCTTTCATAGTTAGTGCATAAATTACGAATATTTTTCGTTAAGTCGAATGATTTTCCGAGTACTGCTGCGCGACTAGGTCATGCTCATAATTGACTTTTTGTTCCAACCAGGTTGCTGAAGAATGCTTCACTATACAAAAAAGGTTTCTGAAAAGTCTTTCAAATTTTAAAATGCTGTTAGGATATTCACTTCCTGATTTGCAGCTGCTATACTCTGGTTTTGATTGTAAAAAATTGAAAAACACCTGAAAATAAAGGACTACTGAATTTCCCATCGCGATTGGCTTCTGAATTAAATGATACCATACATTTAAAGCATGTTGAAATAACGCTATATCTAACTTCTAAGAAATTGCTTTGTCGGGTCATACACATACTATCTTAGCGATTGCATATTCGTCAGTCTTACAAATTAGCCGGCCTTGGTGGCGTAGTGGTTAGCCAACCTAGTTAGCTAAGCCTAGCAGCAACGAGGTCCCAGGTTTGAATCCACAGTTGTTGTATTCGTCTTTACTACTGTCGGATTGAAAATAGTATAGACCTGAACTTTGACGCGTTCCCGTTCTATGATCAGCCGTTGTAATGGAACATGTTATACATCGTTCGAAAGAGCATTTATTTTCCTGTAAAATGGTATACATTAAGAGTCAATATCGATCTCCTGCTTTGTCAGAGTTGGCGTAAACCAAATCTAAACACGGTAAATTCGCGCATATCCATGACTCGGTCAACTTCACACCTTTGTGGAACAACGACCAGGTGCCACAGAAAAACCAAACTGTAAGCAGAAATGTGGCATATAGTCCTAAAGCATAACCCGCGTTTCTGAGATCCGATCGTCATTTATTGACCTTTGATAAGGGTCTGAATTAAAAAACGATCTCCTCCTACAAATTTTGTTTTACGCAGTTAAACTTTTTACTGCACACTCTGCAAAGGATTCAAAAAACAATAAGCGAGGGCGATTTTTTCTAAATGCATTAGGAAGGGAGATATGAGATGGCCCACAATGATGACGTCACTCCGGCGATACGTCATCGCCACCGTATCCGAGCGAAAGAAGGTTAATTGGAAGAGTGGTCTCATTAGACTAAAATTCGCCTAAATAAAGACATTATTATTATTAAAGCCCCCAGGTCCCTCACTATACGGGCTTTCTAACCACTAAACTACGTAGCAAGCTGTGTCTCTCCTACCCTGTTAACGGGATGCAGGCGGGAGTCCTGGGTTCAAGTCCCAGACATGTTCTTTTTTTAGTTTTTCTTTACCCTTGTGTTTCAAGGCGCACACTTCTTCGTGTTATTATCATCATCAGAAGTTAAGGCCAATCTGGTTCTAATTACGTAAATGACTCCATGTATCACTTTCTCCGCATCAACGGTTTTGCTAAATTACATGACGTCTTCTCGGATGATTTCTTATAAGGAATGACATCCAATTACAGCCTTCCCTTTCCAAATTCGACTCTGAGATGCCGCTTTTTATCTTTTGAATATATCCATTTAGCTTCCCGGAAAGAGAAAAAACACGCTTGCCTGTCACTACAATAGCACGCTGCAGCGTGAACTGATTCCGGGTGCATCAATTGTCAAACGAGTGAATGCTGAAAAAAAGCTGAAAAAGGCGGCATACTCGGTCTCCGAATATCGCAAGGTACGCAGATGAATAAAACAGCACTTCTTACGCGAGCGATGAGTCCGCTTTATTTCGACAATTCGTTCCCCGTCATAAATCGCCTGCCTCCAGTGACTCCGCCTCCCTCCCAACCCCATTTCGTCTTTTCTTATCACTGCCTTGTCTGTTTACCCGCTGTGCGACTAGGCGCCATTATGAGGCGGTTTGCATACATTTTTTCAGGCGCGCCCTCGCTAGACGCCGCTTTTTCGTCATTCTGAAGAGAAAGGCCGAGAACGTGCTGGGTGAGTACGCCACATCTCCGACCACGACGGGATTTAGAATTCCTCTGGGAAGGAAATATTAGGCGAGACAACAATTACGTTTTACGACGCAGATATATGTTATACCATTAAAGTAAGCAAAATAACATTCCGCAGACTAGTATGTTGAGAGCAGAGAAGTATTGTTTCTAGGTGAGATAATTTCTAATTTATGCGATATCTACATTGTAAAATCTCTTTCGAGTAAAAAAAAACTGTCTTTTACCTAAAACAAGAACCTGTTTGATTACTTAGCAATGAAAGCAGATTTTCACACTTTTCACTATTTTATTATTTTCATGCCTCGGAAAATTTTTTTATAAAGATACTGTGCATATGCAAACAAATGTCTAAAATATTACTTTTTTCGTCAGTAAGAGAGAAAACGAGGCAAGTTTCCTGGGAAAATTCCGAAGGATATATTTCACTACTTAAACAGTAATTGAGGTAATCTGTGCCATGGCGTGGTGTTAGATGATTATATAATTTTGACCAAAGAGAAAGGAATTTCTATGCAATTTATTGTACCTTATGGATGGTTTAAAATTAAAAATCCTAAAATAAATACAATTAAAGGAAATTTGGTGCAGAATTTAAAACCCATATCTCTTGAGTACTGTGTAAATAACAGATATTTCTGTCACAAAATCAGACATCTGTGTTGATAAATCTAATTTCTCCAGTATATTGTACCAGTCAGTATCTTCTATGTCTAGATTAACAGCATGCAAGCTGCCTTTCGGTCTTTCGAAAAGAGGTGTAGACGCCGAACGTTCGACCTGCTTATTTATCTTGTTGTTACAGTGTATCGCTCACGTAAAGAATAAGTCCTTAAAACGAATTGTTGCAGCACATATTTCTCCAATTGTATGCCCATTTTCGGATCGGCCGAATTAGCAGTATGGTTACATAAAATCGATTACACCTTTCGCAAACATATATTCTTTCGAATTTAATAAGCAATATATTATGGTTAGAAGCCTAGCTTCTTATCTCCTTTCTTTTAACGATTCCCATCCTGTGTCTGACAGATTTTCCTAACGCTTGCTTTTTTATTGACGCATTTTTTATCAAAACCATTATAAATACCAGAATTAGTGACGATACCCTGTCACACGCCGAAGGGCGGTTTGCGGGTATTTATGTAGATGTAGATGGTTTTACGAGGGATAATATAATTTCACGACACCTACGATAAAACATTATATTCGAACTTCAATTGCTGTACGCATATTTACGCATCCTAATATCGACTGTGACCGATTCCAAAAACTAACATCTGAGGGACAAACGTACGCAAATGAAAATACTATAAGTTATTCCAATTACTCGCAACAGCCAATTTCACTAAATCATTTCTTTTTACTGGCGCGAAAACTGGAGGAATTTTCTACCACCTCCATTAGTATTCGTCGAGGACAAAATTATTATCAAGTCTACTTGCTTTTCACTGATTATTTTTAAACCGTTCTTTTAATCTGTCATTTTAAACTGTCTTTTGACTGTTGGTGCTGTCGGTAGGTTTCGCAGGATTTATCACCGCCCTCTTTGTGGCTGTTTTCCTGCAGGGTTTTAATTTTTTTCTGAGCTCGGAATTAGATTCCTTTTAACTCATGTAATATTTCCTTCTCTTCATTGCTTTTTCTTTAGTTGAAATCCCATTACCTCTTTCTTTCTATCTGTAGTAACAAAGGGTTAGAAATGTAAGAAGGGAAATATATATCTGAATATGTCCATTAAATAAACACGTATTATTACTGTTATCATTGTGAATATTGCTATTTCTACAGGTAACCGCAGCCGCAGTGTCTCCTTTTTATGGTTCTTTTGCATTTTTTCAACTGTAAAAGACAAACATTTGGAAGAAGACTAAATTAATATTTATAGCCTCTCATTCTCGCCGGTCTCGGGAATTAGCAATAAAGGTCGCTAATACTTTGGCCTAACGGTATGAAATGAACTTAATGTGGCTGCTATCACTCTTCCACAGCTTACATTATTAATCGCGGTTTTCACCCCTCTTACTCACTTTTACAGGCTGAGTCAACCAGTGACCTCAAATTTACGAATTATTCCGGAAGATTAATGTCTTGGATGGGGATTCAACCCATGCCCTCTGCGAGGCAAGCAAGAGTCGGGACCGCAACCAATCTAGACAACTGAAATAAATTATTTAAATTTATTTCGGGTGCCGAAGGTAACTCTTTTATCATTAATCAAGGTAACACTACACAGTTGCTGCTATATTTACTATACTAATATACCAAAATATTCCGAAAAAACATGTTTATAGTTTCTGTTGTTATATTTCAATAAAGATACATTTTAGTAGAGTGTCCCACCGCAAAACGTACGAGAAAAATCTTGAGCTCTTTGAAGTTTATTATATCGAATGCAAGGATTGCACAGATGAGTCAAAAGATGATCAGGGGCCCTGATCTATCAACATGCGGAAGCATGCAACAGCATCAACTATGCGGAATCTTATTTTCGACTTGCAATAAAGTTACTTCCACCCCATTTTTATTTCCCTTGTATTCCACGCGCATATGCATCGATACCATTTGGGAAATGCTTAGACCAGGGAAGCGTACGCCCGGAGATGCATCTGGGAAACAAGTTTCCCTCAAGAATATTTTATCTTGGGAGAAGTCGACATGCAATCAATACCAGGGTTTGGTAGTGTCCTCTGCTTTCCCCGTAGGAGCCTCTAAATCTATCCTGACCACGCCTTCCGATGTCTTCGACCGTAGACCCACGCAAAGCCGTATGTTTTCGGACCAAGACGATGCGAGGAGTTCCATGCCTTGCGAGTCCTTTCTCTGGATTTTATGGAGAACTTTCCTCCTAGACCGAGCCCGCAGCTTTTTGAAATAAATTTCTATCTTTATCTATTCATCCAGATGCATTAAAAATTCAATACCGCCATTAAATAAAAACGTATTATTATTATTGTTGTTGTTGTGAGTATTGCTATTTCGCCACTAAAACTGCAGCATGCAAATTGCAGTCTTTTTAATCATTATTTTATAATTTTAATTGATTGAGTTTCTTTGTATGCGTTTTGTTGTTACAATAGAACATACTTTTGCGAAATCTGCTCGTATCTCCTAAATAGGAAAATATTTAATGATATAGAAGTTATTTGAGAGCACATTTCTAATAATTAGTTAAATGATGAACGTAAGAAATCGCCATTTTAAATAGTGATTCAAATCAGCAACTCTTCAAATTATGGCGTAAAAATGCTTTTTGGAATGAATAATTTAGGATACAAATACGGTCTTTATTCGGGTGAGGTTGAAAATAAAGTATTCTCATCGCTCTAACTAATCAACAGTAAATTTCTAACATTTACAAGATATTTATTGGAAACGACCATTCATGGCGTCTTCATCACCACCTGATAATGACCACATGAATCGAAACAATGGTCGTTTCCAGTACAAACTGTGGTTGATAAAAGTTTTGAGGTTTTCTAGTCCCTTCATGGTACCATGAAGTCGTGCCCCAAACAGTTGATTCTAGCAAAGCAGAATTCTCGTCGTTCACAATTTCTATAGTCAGTGCTGAAAAATTTTAGCACGTATCTAAATAACAGAACTCGCGCACTTCCAAATATGTAATCCGTAACTTAACTGATTTCTGAAATCCTTCTAGGAAATTCTCACTTACACATGTCAGTTCTTTAAACAGAAACTTATTTCGATAACTTCCTTTCCTGACACGTCTCTCATCCTGCATTCTTCTGGTCCAGTATTAACTTCTGTTTACAAAAATTTTTACCAAAAAGGGATCAGTCGGTTCTGTTGATAGTTAAATTGCCAATACGATTACAATCTAAGAGATAGTTCCAAAATATCCGTGAGATTAGCTTGATTTCTTCACACATATACGAAGTGCGGTCATATTCGAAGATGTCCACATTTTTTTCTGAAAAGGTACTGGGACCGGAAAGTTGAAACTCCTGTTAATCGTCGACGTTAATTATCTGCGAGGAGACACACATGTTTACGTCTTAGCCATGATTCCATAGCTACTGAGAAAATGTCTCTAGGGGTGAGTTTTGCCAATTGGAAAATCTTCCGGAGATCGAGGTCTGTTTAAATTCTAGGGTATCCAAACAGCGTTAACAGCTAGTAGAAAAATATGATTACTTCTACAAGATGCGGCCTGAAGATTATAGTCAGAAATCTATGGCTGACTTTTAAAATTAGATGGCGCACCACCTAGTGCGTAAACATTTTTGGAGACCTTGTAACTTGAACGCACCTTGATTTCCCCCGATTTTGCAGTAGGTGAAACATACCCCAAAAAAGTGTTCTCATCAACCATAGAATGACGGCGACGACGATGTAAAACATGTTTATGTATTGACGGAGATTATTTCGAAATTGAAAAAGTCCGAAGTTGAAAGTTTCAACTTCTCGGGGCAGGTACTTTCAAGAGACTTAGAAAGACTTTAGAGACTAAAACGCGCCTCATGAATATGACAGAGGGTTACTAGAGGTAAAAATCGAAAACACTGTTGTTGACATGTAATACGCCTTTTCATATTGCTCCGAACTTGAAATTTTCAGGAAAAAGAGTGAATTGTTTTAATAACATAATTTTGGCGTTGTGCCGAACTTCAGGGAACGGCGTTATGAAGGGACGAAAGAGAAATCAATAGGTAAGATTATAAATAAGATAATTCGGTCTAAAGTCGTACATGACAAAGTGTGAAGTGTATCATTGCTATACTTCACCGCGTTATTTGTTCAGATGGTAATACTTGTCCACTATAGTATGTATATCGTTATATTAGCTACGATCGTTTATGAAAACACATTCTCCATCTTGTAAACATTCAAGAGAAACGGTATAGGTGACTTGGCACGATAAGACGTGCACCTAGCACCAAGGAGAAACCAAGAAAAAAGACTGTTGGTTGCCTGCAAAGTCTCCCAAACGGCGTAGAGAAATGTTCTGATGGGACAGCTTAATGGAAAGAGCAACCATCCGATAATTAGGAGACTGGGGTTCGAGTCCCGGTCCCGTCAGATTTTTTCATGTCTGTTTCTCCTTGGGAGCTTGCAAATATCTTTGGAGCCTATCCTCTAACTTAACATACAAACGATACTATTTCTTGCGACAATACTTTGAAACCAATCCACCGTACAAATCAAGGGTTAACTGTAGATGAAGGACCAGTTTCTGTTCCTCAGGTCCGAATTCGTAGACTGAGAGAACGATTTCAAGCCACTTCCTTCTCGATCCAACCTTTCCTCCCCATTTCCCCCTTTAAATATCTCGCCGAATTAAGCAGGGCACATGGTAATTGGACGAACAAGAGGGTTATACCTATCGGGTGAGCGATTTTTACCGAAACTAATCCGTATCTTCATTAGCCATTCAGGAGACGGAGTTGATTAGCAAGTGGAGTACCTCTGCGGATCGATCCCCAGGATGAGTTCAAAGGTATTGGGCGAGAGGATCGATCTCTTGCACAACTGACACCGTTCGCATGATCGGGTCGTTCGGGAGGTCCGAGCAGAAGGTTTTGATGAGGAAGAAGTGAAACGCCGTGTAGCGTAATTGGACAGGGCGACTAAGTTAGGAGAGTGGAGACCGACCCCTCCTGGAGGCAATTAGAGGACGCCGAGGAGAGAGCTTAGCGCCCCATTAGGGAAAGTGCGGTGCATCGCAACTCTGAGATCGCGCTGAGAGATGACTTGCAGCGCAGTATGTAGATGTGGATGGCCGGGGATGGGTCGGTCGTTGGATGCTGCGAAGTGGACCGGTCCTTGGGGAGAGGTGATAGGGCTTCGGGGTATTGGGGAGATGAACTTCGGAAACGAGCAACTGTTGCCATGGTGATGAAAGATAGGCGCTCTATGGTGGAGTTTTACGATTCTCGATGAAATTTTTACGTTCGAGAAACACCCTTGACGTGAAAGCAAAATATTTTGGCCAAGAGAAAGTTGTATTGACTGTATATCTCTGGGACACATCTGTGAAAGTAGTAAGATCAACCCCATGCTATATAAAGTAAAACGGCTGTAACCATGTTTAAGCACTAGGGGCTATTTCCTAGAATATCTCCCTTGATAGTTCAACGATGACGAGTACAAAGAATGTTTGAAGTTATAACAACTAACTATCATAATTACTCTTTCTAATGTACGCAAAAATAATTGTGTGTTACTCCTCGTTAATATCACATAATATAGTCATGCAAATACTTCTGATATGGTCGAGCTTAACCTTGCGGAAAGGTACCATATGAAAGGAGAAAATATCATCGTAATTTCCATGGAATAAATATTTATCTCGACTAGCTTCGTCTACCTTTTGAACACATTCAACGAATCTAATCGAAATAATCAATTATTCAGTGGAAATTACAAGTTTGTTTTCTTTCAGGAAAATACAGTTATTCTAAAATATGTACCATTTTGATTGTAGTTGTATTTTGTTTTCCTTTTACCTATACATTTTTGTATATTCTCCATTGGCATATTGAGTTTTCGTTTTTTTTATATTATTTGATTTTTACTTTCGCTGAGTTATGTATTTTTGCCGAATAATCTAGGGTTTTTACACTGTCCTTATTGGATGTTTCCCCGCAAAGTAGGTTCCATTTTTCCCAACCTCAAATTTATACTTTAATATAATTTAAGTTAAAATTAATAAAGTAACATATTTTTTCACACCCATCTCATTCATTTTTTATTATTCTCTGCAAATATTAGAATGACTATAGGTTAAATTAAAGCCCATATGAGCCGAATATCATTAAAAGAAGACTGAATACATCAAACCTTGACAAGGATAATACCCGCCATTCTTTCTCTATCTTTTATCAGAGGCGCTGCATTAACGATTTACCTTAAGAATTTGTATCTTAGACCATACTATATGCCATAATTAACTGATAAATTATCAACACGCAGCTACTTACAACAAAATATAAACGTCTTTCTATGGCGAAATCGAGACTAGAGAAGTACCATTTCCTTTAATCCTCATCAGAAAGTAATTCGTCGTACATAAAATGATTGCAGAATTTAAAGAAGAATATAAACTATACCCCGTACATATTTTTTAAAAGCACCGTACCAGTAGAAATGAAATGAGGAAATGGCAATGAATAAGGAAGAATGGCTTGGGGGAAAAACAGTGATACTTCATTTCACAGAGAAAAAAATTCCACCGCAGGAAAACGGCCACAAAAAAATGAGTGAGAAAAACATGCGAAAGGCTTTGGGACGAATTAAAGAAAGAGTTAGACAGATTATAAGATGGACGATAATAAAAAA